>ML826616.1:63138-76013 GCA_009831015.1 Picea engelmannii
TGGACAAGAGTATTCTTCTAATTCTAATTTTAGCAATGTGCAGTCCTTGAACTTGTAGTGTCTCTAATTGGCATTAATTTCTTAACCTTCACCTATATCAACAAGCAACTCAAGGTTCAAGGGCAGTGTGTTTCTCTTCTCCCATGTTGTTGCCATGCAACATTCTTCCATAATGATTCTCATGAGCATATCCAACTATAAATTATCCTCCTATCCTAAAATATATCTTTCATATTTTAGGATTTCCTCCTTTCACTATATTTTTTAGGTTCATATCACTCCCATTTGTTGTTGTTGTCACCCAGAGAAAATAAAATCAACAACGACACCAGATGTTGAAACTAGGGGTTCAACACACAGTTAAGAAATGACTACATCATGTAAACCATATAATACTCAAGGCATGTGCATGGGAAGGTTAAAAAACCAAGTTCTTATTTCCTATTCATGAGTATTTATACAATCTCATGATGGTTAGGGTGATTTCAACCACCATCACCTAACCATTCATTGAGATCACTTACACATTGATACTTTACTTAACTCAATGAACATTTACAACCACATATTCATGTATTCACTTTATACCAATTCTAATGTCTTATTACAATATATGATGGTATTTACATAGGGGCCTAAGAGTCCCTTCCAATAGGCACATTGAGTCAAGCTCTTATTTATAAAAATGACATTTGCAGATTTAAACAATTTTGAAACATATTAAAAATGGGTCGAAGGCCACATTTCTTCATCATATACCATTTATGGGAGTAAACATGATGAATCTTATTGGTCAAAACAATAGAGATAACCCATTACACAACATGCATGGGACAAAGGCTTGCAGAATTATAGCTACACCAACAAAGAGTTTTGAATGAGGGTGAACCATAATATTGATTGTGCATGCATAGACACATACATATAGAGAGAAAGAGATAAAGAACATTGAATCACAATGCAATTGCGTAGGTCAAGTTTGAAGAGTTTGGGTAGCTTGAAATAGTATGAATAGATCAAAATATCTATAACTAGAACAAGTGACAATGACCATCCATTCCAAGTGTAGTGCTATTGGAATTGAAAGTAGGTGGAGGTGATGAGTTTGAAACCTTGGAATGCAATATATATGAAGCTCATGTCAAGGAATGGAGTGGTAAAAACCCAATTCAACATATATAAATAATGAAGGAGCTAGCAATCATAAAACAATCTCAAAAAATTATAAGGGTTGATCTATCCATACGATGGCGAGGTATAATTACCATTGAAACAAAGAAAAAATGAGAATGCTATAGCTATAGAAAGGAAGATAGAGCCCATATATTCATAAACATAGGGAAAAAACAATAGATCTACATACATAGTGACCTAGGTGAGGCCAATAGAAAAGGAAAAATGGAGGGCAAGTAAAAACACTAGCTATAGACCTCATAGTCATTAGGTCAATAAAGTCAACTACGCTACCAAGAAAATAAGTAGTGACCCAAAAAATAGAGTTCATAGAGTTACCTATACCGATGTTGGATGCAAAGTAGTCCTAGATTCAAACTTTACCAATTTACCCAACAATTCCTTCAAGACAATAGATTGCATCAAGCTTGTAATGGTGGCTTCCATAGAGGGAAAAATGGTCTAAAATACCATCTCAAAACATTTACTTGAGGGTGAGAAAAATGGTTAATGGAAAATATTCTAGAGAAAAAGAAAAAGGTCACCCGAAGGTCAAACTAAACAACTAAGGGCTTACATGCAAGGTTAGTTAGGTCTTGAGAAGTGGGATCAAACAAGAACCATTAGATGTAGATCAACATATCATATTGAAGGCATTTGGATTCCATATTGGATATGTTAAATGAAACAAGGTCGAGAGTACAATTTCCAAGTATAAGGTATGCCATTGGCTATCAATACCACCAAATCCCAATGCATAGGACCGTGATCTTATCAAATTCATGTAGTAAATGTCCACAACGAGAAAATGAATGGATGAAAAAATTCTTAAGTTATATACCACATGCACCACAACCAAACCATATAAACCATATACAATAGACCATAACAACCACCGACAACAAGAACCATGTGTGATATATTAATTTCTTGATACCTCGATTCGTGCCATGTTGGATGACATGTGGTATTATCTTTTGAGAAAACCCTAGACACCCTAGTCTTGAGAAAACCTTAGGCACCTTATTGGATAAATTTGGTAGTGAAATAAAATTGGGATGCATGCATCAATTCTATTTTCAGTGGATGACTTATCAACTATTATTGGCAAGATAGGGTGACTTTCTTGCATGAGGAGGATGATGTTATTAGACAAATATTTTATTTTGGGAAGGTTCACTTATCTTGAGTTGAGTCAACACTGCATGGAGGGCACATGAGCTAGGACAATTTTGGAATAGGGCGACTTCAATTTATCTTTAGTTTATTTTTAGTTAAGTCAACACCGCATGGAGACTTTAGGAGGTCAAATGAATTTTTCTAAATATGGAATAAGGTGACTTTGTCTTAGTGAGAGTGAAATTAATTTTATTTATGGCTATTAAGTGGATTATTTCAGCAATTTAATCCATTTATTTCAGCCACTTAACTTCATAGGTATTTTTTCATGAATAAGGTGTCTTGTTTGGAGAGTTATAAGAATCTATAATGGAAGGGCGAGTGACCATTATTTAGTGGAGTTTTTTCAAAGCATCCGACAACATTTATTCTCCATATTAGGATTTTATTTCTTCCTTGTTACCTGTACTTTGTGTTGAGCAAAAATATTGTGATCAGACTTGTATATTGTCTTCATGATGCAATCAATCTCTTGAACAATACAAAGATAAATGTTGATTGTGCCTTTTCTTGTAGATCTGTAAATTGTTGATGACATATTTTATGTCTTGTGTAGTGGTTTGGGTAGTTTGCATGCCTCTACTTTGATTGTATCATTCACTTAGAGCACATATTATTTCTATTTTTCTTTTATATTTAGTTGTTGCAAGTTGAAATTCTCTCGCATTCTTTAATTGTCAACATTCTATGGTCTTTGGTTGCTTGCATGCATACCAAGGACTATTATTTATGCGTTAATTTTCCATACTAACA
This sequence comes from Picea engelmannii, assembly GCA_009831015.1. Lineage (NCBI taxonomy): Eukaryota > Viridiplantae > Streptophyta > Pinopsida > Pinales > Pinaceae > Picea > Picea engelmannii. The sequence goes on from ML826616.1 coordinate 66,244, forward strand.
CACATATTTTTGAAGAAATTATTAGTGCATAAACATTAGGGACACCCCCTGTGGTTGGCCAAGTTGCAGCCTGAATGGTGCACTCAACTAGTGACCTAGGGCTGATTACTTATCTGTTATTACTTAGTTTTGTTTGTCGTAGATCTTCGATTCATTGTTATCCATTGGTGTATTTCTGAGTGATAATAGGGCCCCAAATTTGGACCAAGGGAAATATATTGTGAGATTGGGTTATAAATTTTCTTATTTGTCGGCGAACAATCAAGAGTTTAAGGAGTAGTGGTGGGAGTCTCCACAAAAGAAAAAATTGTTCATGTTGTATGCATTGAACAACAAAATTTTCACATGGGACAACTTGCAAATACAAAGTCATATGGGCCTAGAGTTAGTGTCCCACATGTTCATGCATTGCCACTTTTCAAAATAATTATGGAGAACTACAAAGACCAAGAGAAAGGAAGTAGGGAATGGGAAGGACAAAATTAGGAAGAAGTGTTCCTAACCTAGTTTTAGAGTAACGATATGGATTGTTCTTGGTTTCTCATTCCATTGCATATCACGTGGTTAGTGTGACTATTGAAAAACATGGCTACTTTTGAAGGGAAGTTTCAATCACCTATCCAATTGTTTTACAAACTAAAAGTGTCCTTCCAAATGTATACACGCAAAAGGATTCTAAACTACTTAGACAAGTAAATAATTGATCGAAAAATTGGATCATTTCTTTCATTTTTTTCTGATGGGGCCTCCATAGGTACTCTAGAGAAAATTTATGTCGACATTGTTTTAAATTTTAATGATTCCCATTATAACTCATCCCAACTAGGCTCTAGAGTTGGTACAAATTATTTAATGGAAACAAGGGCAACACACTTACTTCTTTTCCTGGAAAAGGGGAATACAACTCGTGACTTAAATGAATATGATGATTCTCTCATTTTTTGGTCGGAATATTTAGGTTGAAATCTATTTATTGTAGATAGTTGTTACATGAACCCTTAAATTGGCCAAATCTTTTGGACATATCTCCTTCTCTCACACTATGTGGAAGAATAATGAGAAATCCAACCAGAAAGAAAAAGTAGCCAATGAACTTGTTGATGGAAAACTCAGATTAGTCAAATCAAATGGGTTGGAAGATCCACATATATTCCTATGCCATCTTGGTTGAGATTTAATCATAGTGATGTGTATGTTTAGTATAGGATTTTACTCAAAGTTTATGTTGAGCTAATCTATCTTGGTAAACTATTATTTTTTGAGTTTATTTATTTATAGTGGATTTGTTTTGTTATAATATTAATGGTACCGAATGTAGACTTGTTGGTGTTGATGATAAGGCTTGACCTAATAGGGACATAAATTAAGGCACACAAAAAAGGTAATCAGTCTAGGGGATTGACCTTGAGACCTCTTACATGAAGCTAAAAACACTCAACCACTTGAACTAGCCCTTTGGGCTTTCTTGAGAGTACACACATTAAAAAACTAATAATAATAATAATTCAATTTTAAGGTCACAACATAGCTAGACGCCAAATTGATGTATGAGAGCCCCTTGTTTGTGGGACAAGGGAACCCCTCCATGCAACAATATATATATATGTGTGTGTGTGTGTGTGTGTGTGTGTGTGTGTGTGTGTGTGTGTATGTATATGTATGTATTTTATCCTTGGTTACAAATTTTATTATTTTATATATTGTTTATGAGTGGAAGAGATTTATTTTGAATTAAATATTCCTTTGACTATTAAAACAAACAACATATATAGGGATTTAATACAAAAAAGGGAGCCATGAATGCAACATCCACAAGCTTGGATAATTTGTAAACTACCATTGATATTCCATTGGAACAATTCATCACAAGAGATCTTATAATATTATGAAATCTTACATTTATGTGGTTTATTTTCTCACATATCAGATTTATTATCTCTAGCTTATGGCTTGAATTTAAGAAATAATTGAAATACAAAAATGAAACAACATGCAAAAAAAACACACCATCCGCAGAAATGAATAGAATATTTGACATGGGAAACCCAATAATAGAGAAACCTAGCTAGAAGGTGAGGCCTATGCTCTGCACTCTTTGCTTCAATTATAAAATGCACATACAAAGGAATGGAAGCTCACTATGGAGTTACCTTTTAACATTGTGGCCTCAATAGCTTCTATAAAATCCTCCTCCTCCCTCTATAACGCAAATAAAATACCTCTCTTAGATGTTTTTCTCAGCTATGAAACAAGATAAACTGCAAAAGAATCAACCCCTTCTCCTCCTAGTAGCCCAGTATTTAACGTAATTGTATATCCATCTAGGGGTAGGGTTTTGAATTCCTCCACCCTCAAATGTGATAAGGTTTTGGACCTTATAGAATCTTCTTGACAATCCACAGGTGGATAACCCTGTATGCGTGAGTAACGGGACTGACATGGTATCCTCTCATACCATGGTGGTCAACATGGTAGGTCAACTTGTGGGAGAAATAACTTTTTCATGCAAGCTCTGACTGACATGATTTTTTCCCCATTGGTAAGGTCTCTAAGTGTAGATCAACATCAATGGGTATCAACTAAAGATGATAAATTTTTTATCCCTAAAAATGTCATTTGATGCTTCAAAATGGCTTCGAAATATTTCAAATCCCAATTTTCCAAACTAGGACATGTCGTTAAAATGACCCTGCAAGCTGATTCCTCCAATTTTTTCCACTCTTAAAGCATCAAGATAGATGAAAAATAATATAATGATCCAATCCAAATCATACCTCCCCATTTAGGGAGGATTTTGGTCCCCAAAATATTTATTGAATGAGGTGAGTAAAATTTTCCTCTACCTTTTCCCTGGAGTACCATTTTTCTTTGCCTGGAAGTTATCCTTTCAACCCAATCTACTAAAGGTCATGCTACCCATGTCTTGTAGTTCTAGAATTCTTCTGCAAAACTGTTTCTTCTGGAAACTCTACCTGATCATATGGTGTTAAGTCCTCTATGGTAGGTAGGACTTTCTCCTCCTCCTGATCCAACATGGAAGGCCCATAGAGTTTCATATTATCCACACTCACTACTGAGTAAACATGCATGTATGGGGGTATATTGAGTCTGTAGATGTTATCTCGCATTTTCTTTGATATCTGGAAAGGGCCATACCATAGAGCCTTTATCTTCTTACGAGGACTCTATAATATTTCCTTTCTCAACTATAACCAAAACATGTCTCCCACTTTGAATGACTTCTCGGTTTTGTGTTGATCATGTCTAGCATTATACTTTTCGTGTTACTTATTCAACATCTCATGTACTTGAAAATGGATTTGCCTAATCTTCTCAACAAATTTTATGTTCTCAATGCATCTCTTGCGAGGTCCTTCCTCACTCCTTATTTTAAGTATACAACATCCAAGGGTGAAGGTGGAAAATATCCAAAGAAAGTTTCAAAAGGTGACTTACCAGTAGAACTGTGGATTGCTCTATTATAATAGTATTGTATATAGATCATATTTTCATCCTAGGTATTTGGATGCTTCTGATTGTAACCCCTCAAAATACCACAAGGTATTGTTGACTACTTATGTCTACCCATCTATTTGTGGATGGGATGTTGTAGATCTCTTCAACTTAGTGTCCATATTCTCCCACAATGTAGTCCAAAATGCATTGAGAAATATAGTATCCCTATCTGAGATGATTCTCCTTGGTATCCCAAAGTGCACCCAGACATGTTCAAAGAACTTGTTTGTTGCTTATTTTCCTTTGTTGATATTTTGACAAGGCATGAGAATGCACATCTTGTTGAGCGTGTCAACTACCACAAATAGATAGTCATGTCCCTTCTAGTTGTTGGTAAACCTCCCAAAAAATCCATGGAAATGCTTTCCCAAGGTCGAGTGGGTACTGGAAAGGGATGGTATAGACCTTTCTTACTATTATTGAGCTCATTGGTACAAAAAATTATGCATCCTATAATCTATCATGCTACATCTTATTGCATTTTGGGATAGTACAGATACCTTTGTAAGTTAGCAACCGTCTTTCCAACAACAAAATGTCTTCCAACTTTGGATGTGTGAGCCTCTCTAATCAACTGCAATCTTTCACCTTTAGGAACACATAACTTTCCTGGTTTATAGAGTAACTCGTTATGGAGATTATATTCAACCTTACCGTCATCTTCTTCGATATGAATTTGGCCCTATAGTTTCTAAAACACCTCCTTGAAGTCCTCATATTTTGTGTATGCCTCTCTATATGATTTTTGGATAAAAGGCTCTATGTGCATCAAAGTTTCAAAAGTTGTAATATTGGATGTGGGTAGTCTTGGAAGCATGTCTGCCAAATTTTTTGTGTTGCCTTTCGTATACTTGATGAATAGATGAAACTTTTGTAAAAACCCCATCCACTTGTAATCTTTGTTTTTTTGTAGCTTACTCTAGGCATGCAAATACTGTAGAGATTGGTGATCTGTGTGGATGATGGTTTGCTTGCCCATCAAATAGTGCTTCCAGTTCTTCACAGCTTGAACCAGGGCATAGAGTTCCTTTTCATAGGTAGGGTAGTTGGGAACCACCCCATGAAATATTTTAGAATGATAGCATACATGCCTTCCTCCTTGCATCAAAACTGCTCTCATGGCATACCCATTTGCATTTGCCTCCACTTCGAAAGAATTTTGCAAGTTTGGTAATATAAGAATTGGTGCTTGACTAATATTTATTTTCATCTCATCGAAATCTTTCTGTTGATTCTTCCCCCACTAGAAACTCTTGCAACTCAATTTTATGACGTGGAGTGGTGCAACTATTGCTGAAAATGAAGCTATGAACTTTTGCAAGTACTATGTTGCCCCAAAAAATATCCCAACTTCAGTGACAATTGTAGGAACTTTCCATTTCATGATGGCCTCGATTTTTGTGGGATCTATCTTGAGTTCCCCTCCACCTATCATGTAATGTACCCAACCCCCTAGTTGAGTTTTGTTACCTCTACTCTTTGCTATGATACCACCATGCAACATCCCCAACCCCAAGGTGGGCAATGCCACACAACAATTCTCTTCTCTTTAAACACAATGTAATGTTCCATGTTGCCAACAAACTTGAAAATTATCTTTGATACCAATTATTAACTTGATGTTCTTTGCATATGCAACAAATATACAGTACAAACAACATACAATTCATGCATAAATATGTACAATTAAATCATACAAAATTAACATAACATACACACATTAATTGGCACATAAACACATATAAAGGAGAAATTATCTTTTGTTGTAAATCCCCAATTGCATGCAGACCTCAGACGTTCCTACTAACCATAGACTTTGTTGTTCATATGCTCTCAATAACAAGTCACCCATGAGTTGGGGCTATGACTCCACTAGGGAAAAGGCTACCTAAGCTAGACTAAGGTCTGACCAACATCATAAGACAAAACAAACTCAAGTGTCAACTCTAGCAACAATTCCCATCTCACAACCTCTCATTCCCCACAACCTGTCCCACCCCAAGAAGTGTACCCCTTCTCTGCTCAATAGTCCTTCGAATGTCCCACTTCCCTTCGAGGGATTTAGCAATAGGCCAGCCAGGAAGTCTCGGATCTATATGGAACTTGGAACACAAGGTTTCTCAAGACTTTAAAAACCACTAGCCTATCACACAGGTAAAACCATCCCAACAACTCACCTAGAGAAATTGCTCCACATGCCTGACAACCAGCTTCTTCAACCCAAACCACCAAGGATTTACTAGGTAAACAAAACTTCATCTTCCACACTCTAGGAAAGGTACATATGATGGATGGAAATACTTGAGGGAATGATAGAATGAATGATTGAGTGATGGAATTACACTAATTCCCAACAATATATATGCACATGCCCTTTTTGACATATGGCACTTGAGGAACTAACTTGTCCCCCACTTGGTAGTTTGTTCCTTCACTTAGGAACTTATGATAAAATTATTACATAAGACTTTAGGACTTAGGAATAATATTATAATATTCCCTTGGCTTAAGCCCCCTTGAATTATCCCCTCTTCCTTAAGCCCTTAGCCCCCTTTCCCTCTCGTGGAGCCCTAGCCCTCCATAATATTTCGTCTGACTTGGTCTGCAATAGTGATGTATTTTATTAATATATCTGGGTGTGATTACATATTACAATGACATGCTCAGTGGACTTTTAGCATCTAGGCTCTACAGCCTAATAATCACACAAGCACTTTGACTTCAGAGCATATATACAAAGGCACTCTGGCCCAAACATCCTAGCTCACCAACCTATAAAGAATATGTACATTTACAATTGGGGTTCATCTTAGGGGTATTACATTCCCCTCCCCCTTATTTATGCATTGTGCTCGGTGCATTATATACACATGTACAAAAACAATCTTCAAAAAGATTCAAAAAAATGTGGGTACTCCTCCCACATTGCATCCCCATGCTCCCACATTGCATCTTCGGGATCATAATAGGTCTGTTGGACCCTTACCATATCTATTACTTGATTCCAGAGAAGCTTGACTTTCCTATCCAATATTCTCATTGAATGAACTCGGAAGTCGCATTCTTATTCCAATTGAATCACATTCCAATCAATTACATGATTAGCATCAGGCACATAACTTTTAAGCAAATACACATGAAACACATTATGTATGCACATGGATGCAAAAAGTGCAATCATGTATGCAATAGGACCAATCCTTTGCACGATCGCAAATGGTCCAGAGTATTCTACTACCATTTTGGTAGCTTCCCAATCTAAGTGAACTCTTCTTAGCTTTCACTTTCAAGAAAACATGCTCGCCCACTTTAAATTCTCTGTGCATTCTACCTTTGTTTGCATAATTTTTCTTCTTATCCTTAGCAGCCTTTAAGTTATTCTTTACTTTCACCATTTTCTCTTCCATTTATTGTCCCAACCACTGCTTTGTCTGTTGGGTTGTCCCAACTCATTGGTGTGTTTCATTTCTTCCATATAATGCTTCAAATGGGATCATCTTCAAAGATACATGATACCCATTATTATAGGCAAACTCCACTAAATGTAAATAATATTCCCATTTTGATGGTTTATCCATCACATACATCCTTATCATGTCTTCTATCACTTGATTGACCCTTTTTGTTTTCCCATATGATTTTGGTTGATATGCTATGCTAAAATTCATATTTGTCCCAAATCCTTTAAATAATCCCTTCCAAAAATTTGATGTAAACTTAGGATCTTTGTCAGAAACAATTTCCTTCAGCACACCATGTAGCATGGTAATTTCTCTCATGTAAATATCTATGATATTTGTTGCCTTGTGAGTTAATTTTACTAAAATAAAATGAGAAACTTTAGTTAACTTATCCACCACCACCATGATCGAATCATGTTGCTTCATTGTTCTTGGCGGCTTGGTGATAAAATCAATTATCACCACTTTCCATTTCCACTCAGGAATGGGAAATGGTTGTAGAAATCTAGCTAGATGTATATGCTCAACCTTGACCTTTTGACATCCTAGACCTCTGGCTATATAATCAACCACCTCTTTCTTCATACTAGGCCAAAAATATTGGTTCTTGACAGTTGCAATTGTTTTTTGGTAATAGGGGTGCACATTATGCATTTATCTTAGCACCATATTTTTCGTCTCCTAAGATTTAGGAACATAAACTATGCCCTTGTACATGAGGATTCCATCCTCTCTCAACTCATAACCCTTAAGTTATTGCTGAAAATTATTTTGTTGTAATATTTCTTTTGTCTTCATATAATGTTGATTTGATTTTACAAATTCCAAACTAATGTCTTTCAAAACAGATTTGTAATTTTGTACATGCTAAGGGTTGTAACATGCATCTCATGCACCCACATACTGAGTGCATCAACCACATTGTTTTCTTTGCCTTTGATATTGTTTATATCAAAGTCATACTCACAAAGGAATTCCATCCATCCAATTTTCCTAGCATTGAAAGTTGGTTGTCCTAACAAATATTTCAGACCACTTTGGTCTGTCCTCAACTCAATTTTTTTCCCATGAGATAATGCCTCCACATATTCAAGGCATGAACTATAGCTGCCAATTCTAAATCATGAGTGGCATAGTGTCTCTCATGTTGTTTTAACTTTCTTACCTCATAGCATATCACATGACTATTTTGGCTAAAGTCTCCCCCAAGTCGTTTCTTGCAAGCATCAATGCACATAATAAAGTCTTCATTTGGATCAACAATATTCAATATTGATGTACTTGTCAATAAATTCTTCAAGTCTTGAAATCTTTCTTCACATTCAAAAGTTGATCGGGATTATTTTCGGCACGAAATGAGAGCATAGATATAATAAAGAAATGCATAAAGATATCACGGATATCCAATAATACAACATAAATGTATCAGCGATGCAACCATAAACATAGAGATGCAATAATACATGATTTCTATTAATGAAAGAAATGTACTGAGACTATAAAAATACAGAGTGAAAGACTTGCTAGAATGAAGGCATCTTATCTCTGAGAAGAGATGTGACGGCTACTCGCATTCGCAAGAAGATGATTGTTACAATGAGGCTCCAAAGGCCTTTTTAACATAAGTAAAATCCAAAACCCTAACCCCGGAAGATGAAAAGCCAACAATTTTGTGGACCCCGTTTTGGGTAGTTTGGTGTATCAACTTCATGTGGGTGTAATTTTGGCATACGATATTTGTTTGGGGCACATGATAGATCGTTAGAAAGATCTATCTGAGGACTACAATACTTGGCAGAAAATATCACGATGTTTTTTAATTGACCATGCCCAAAAAACGTCGTTTAGGGCTCCAAAATGGCTCCAGAAGTTCAGGACCCGAAAAACTGATAAAAATAATAAATTACCAAAATTGCCAGAAAATTGTTTTGAGCTAGTTGGAAAATGTGGGTGGCCATCGATATCCACCTGGATCAAAATTCCACTCGAATTCCACACCCTTCTTTTGTAAAGAAGTTATTGGATGTGCAATCCTTGAGAAACCTTCAATAAACCTTCTGTAATAACCTGCAAGTCCCATGAATGATCTCACCTCTTAGACATTCTTTGGTGTTGGCCATCCTTGAATGGAATTTATCTTCTCAGGATCCACTGCTATCCCATACTATGAAATAATATGGCCCAAATAATGAATCTTCCTCTGATAAAATGATCACTTTCTCAACTCTTCATGCAGTCTATACTCCCTTAATACTTGTAGCACTATCCTCAAGTTCTACTCATGTTATTCTTCAAATTTAGAATAGATAAGTATGTCATCCAAGAAGACAATGACAAACGTATCCAAGTAATTTCTAAAAATTCCATTCATCAAACACATGAAGACAACAGGTGCATTTGACAACCCAAATGGCACCATTGTAAAATCATAAGGTCCATACCTTGTTCTGAATGATGTCTTATTGATATATTCCTTTTTAATCCTCACCTGATGATATCCTGACCCGAGGTCAATCTTGGAAAATATATTTTCATCTTTCATTTGATAAAAAAATATCATCTAACCTTGGCAAAGGATACTTGCTCTTCATAGTCACCTTGTTCAGCTGCCTGAAATCAACACATAGTCTCAAAGTTCCATCCTTCTTCTTCACTAATAAAATCGGGGCACCCCAAGGTGACACACTTGGGTGTATATACCCATTCTTCAAAATATTTTCAAGTTGCATTTGCAATTCCTTTAGTTTTGGTGTACTCATCCTATAAGGATTCTTAAACACTGGGGCAACTCCA
>ML826617.1:17834-49324 GCA_009831015.1 Picea engelmannii
ATGGTTGTTATTACTACAATAATTTGACATCACTATAGTAGATAGGCCAGGAAAAGAAAATGTGGTTGTTGATTTTCTCTCAAGATTGAATATAAATGATGATAATTCACCTGTAGTTGATTCCTTTCTAGATGAGCATTTGTTTGCAGTATATTCTCACTCACCTTGGTATGCAGACATTGCTAATTATTTGGTTGCAGGGAAGGTACCTTCACATCTATCTCCTCGAGAAAGAAGGAAGATTATTCAGAAGAGTGCTCGGTATAGTTGGATAGGGGGATATCTTTTCTACACAGGCCTAGATCAAGAAATCATGAGATGTGTGAGAGATGATGAATTTTATGATCTTAAATATTTACATGATGGTCCTCGTGGGGGTCATTTTGATGATAAAATGTCTGGGCATAAAATTTTGAGGATGGGCTATTTTTGGCCCACAATATTTCAAGATGAAAAGAAGTATGTCCAAGCCTATGATAGTTGCCAATGAACGGGTTAGCCAAATCATAGGGATGAGATGCCTCTCCAGCCTCAAGTGGTGTTAGAGCCTTTTGAGAGACTAGCAATAGATTTTGTAGGGCCCATTAACCCACCTTCTAATCAGAAAGTCCATATATTGGTCTGCACAGATTACATGACCAAGTGGGTAGAGGAAAAATCACTCATCAGGGCCTCAAAAGAAGTTGTCTTAGCATTTTTGTTTGAATATATCTTTGTTAGGTTTGGATTTCCTAGAGAGTTAGTAAATTATGGGGGACCACCTTTCACATCACGTAAGTTTGAAGCCCTACTCAATAAATATGATGTTTTTCATAGAACAACTTCTCCATACCATCCCTAAGGTAATGGGCAGGTGGAAAGTACAAACAAAGTAATAGAAGATATTCTTACTAATATAGTGAGGGAACATTGTAGGGATTGGTATTATAGATTGCATGAATCTCTATGGGATTATCGAAACACTTGGAGGAACATGACTGGATTTTCTCCTTATGATCTGGTATATGGGAAGAGCCATGTTTTTTCGATTGAGTTTGAGATCAAAACCCTAAGAACTGCATCAATAGTCAATCTAGACTTGACTATGGAATAGAAGGCCAGACTACAACAGCTAAATGAGATGGATGAGAAGAGTTTGGATGCTATTCATCAAACCACAGTGATTCAACAACAAAGAACCAAGTGGCATGACCGAGTCATCAAGAAGAAGTTATTCAAAAAGGGAGATTGGGCTCTGTTGTATGATTCATGCTTTAAAGAATTCCAGGGTAAGTTGTGTACAATATGGTTGGGACCTTATGAGGTAGACACTATTTTTCCCAATGGGAAAATCAAGTTGATCACTATTGATGGATCCAATACACAGTTACTTGCAAATGGTCATCGCTTGCGCCTGTATTAGCATCCACTTTCCAAGGAAAAAATTAAATTTAGATGTACAACTGATACAAATTATCAATTTTTAAAGGGAAAAGAGCTTTCTCCTTCCCCTTATAAACCTTAGAACTTTTTTATTTTCAATAATACCTTGTATATAAATAAACTCTGTGAATTCAATTTTTTCTTTTTTTTGCTTAAATTTTTTATTTTTCTTTGCTATTCTAATAAATTCAGCCTAGAAGGGTATGAAGTAGTTACTTGTCGACATATGGATTGATGAACAACAAGGTAGATTCTAGAGAAAGGAACCAAAGGATTAGTTTTTGGAAGTTTGAAAAAACTTCCTAAAAACTAAGGGATTCCGTGTTCGGTCGCATTACATGTTGTTACAACTCTTTTCGACAAAATGGTCATTTTACATGTTATTACAATTTTCCCAACTATTTTGTCTTACATGTTGTTACACTCTTTTCCAAAAATTTGGCCGATTTACATGTTGCTATTCCACCATTCCATCCAAAATACATGCTGATACACCTACCATTGTTATTCCTTTTCGCTATTTTACATGCCCCTTCACCCATTTTTCTCATTTTTTCCACTTTTCCATGCTGTTACTCCATCAATCTTTCCCACTCTGTTATCTTTCCATGTTGAAACACTATTATTTTGTCATTTCCGTTGTTTTTGTGAAGATTTCCACCATTTTCCAAATTCCTTCATACTCTCTCTGTTAGAAAATGCCGCTTCATCATTACTTGACTCCACATCCACATATTTCCAGTTGGTTAACCAAAGAAAGGACTCCACCTATGCTCCACTTGTCATATCATCATTTCTCACATTTCAGAGGCATCTCTCATTATTACAGCTATTCCACGCAGATTAGATGGTGGTTGGATAATGCATTTATTCTGACAGATCGATTCGTGCGGTAAGTTATGAGGTACGTTACTAATCCTATGTGTTAAAGTGATGTAGATATGGAAGCAAGATTTAATGCTTACCTTCCGGTTTTCCTAAATTCATTGAGCAATGAGGTAATCAGATTAGTTGGGGGGGGTGGTGGGGGAGGAGAAAATCTACGTTGTCATAACATTAAAATCCCATTTTATATTCACCTCCGCCACCTTTCGACCACACTTATTTTTTGCTGAGACACTGTGTTCTTTATGAAATCCTCATTTGAACTTGTTGTGTCTCTGGTTTAGGTGTTGGTTTCTCCTCCTTAGTGAATTTTTAGACTCCAAAACGATGTCATGGGAGGATCAGTTGTGAGGTATGAACCGAAAAATCTAGATGCATTGCTACTATACCTAGATGTTTACCAAATATTTATGCAGGCTGGATGGATTTATTATTTTGAGAAGATGCAAGGATTTAATGAATCAGAGGTATTGGATTTTAGTCAGAATATCACAAAAGGGTATTCAATGGTGTATGGGGTGAGGATTCCAGTGACAGAGGAAACTATGGCTGCTGTGATAGGGTTTCCAACCACATGAGAAAGGTGGTTTAGCAGAAAAGCACATCTTCCCAAAGCACATAAGGGTTTTCTCGTGGACGATGAGCAATTTTAGACCAAGGGCCGAGGTGTAGATGTAAGTTCCTTACCAATACCATGGGGGAAAGTATGAGAATTTGTAAAAAGGTACATTATATGCGAGGGACAATATTAAGTAGTTTATTTTTCTGACTTTATCATACGGTTACATTTAAGACATCAGAAGATAATAAACATTCCTTATTACCTTATTCATTCCTTGCATAATATGGCTCACTTTGTCAAAAAATCAAAGAATCCCAAGAATTGTCTTTCTAATGACAGACTGATAGGGTTTTTTGTTCTTAGAGAAATAGGAATTCCTAATGACCCATTACCTGAAGAGGAAGAACAATCGAATCTTATGCCTACTGTTATGGATGAACCAGAATAGCTAAACCCTATGCTTGCGGTTGTGATTGAGCCAGTAGTTGAAAACCCAATCTCTGGACCAAGTCATGAGCCTCATCCCTCGAATGCCAAAACAATTAAAGCCCCCACTGTAACTTCCAGTACGTCGACTTCATATCTTGTTGAACCAGAAGAAACTCAAAAACCTCCTGTTGCTGCGACAGAGTGTCCTGATTTTGCTGATGCTCAGACCCTGCCAGATTTTGACATCAATGATACAAACCTAAGTGAGCCACAAATTGATCTTATGGAGATACGTATACCGGGTTTTACCTTATGCAAGGAATTTCAAGAAACCATTTTGTCAATTCAGGCCGAATATAAACAAATTGCAATAGAATCATCGGCTTCGCTTGATGAGTCTGACAAAGTACAGTTTATCAGAGAAAACCATAGCATTGCATAATTTCCTCCTATTCTGGTTGTTGAATAACACCCTCCTTCTTCTAAAGAAAATAAAAAGAAAACCCCACTTTTGTCTCTACATTACCTAGGAAGAAAACTAGGTCAGCAAGGTCTATTGGAGCAACTGTTCAATGGAAGAATATGCAACAGGAAATACCCATTCTTCATCCATTATCCTTCGTTGTTAAACAAGTGACTATTAAAAAAGAACCAATCCATTCCAATAACATGTCTGTGACACAAGAACCATCCTCTTCCCATAACTTAGCTGTTACACAAGAACCAACTGCCTAGGAAGAGACTATCCCACAACAACCAGTCATACCAGAATTAACTGTTACACAAGAACCAACTATCATCAGTGTATCTGCCACACAAGAACCAGTTACACAAAATAATGAGGATAATGACAATGTGCCACTTGCTCAACTGTTTTCTCAAATTGAAAAGAAGATACAGGGTACAAAAAATTCCAAGATTACTGAACCGATGAAGGAAAATGACAACTTCAAAGCAGAGTTGGATTCCCTAAAGAAGGAATTGCAGGTTGCTCGATAAAAAAACTCAGAGGAGTCAACTTTGGATATATTAGCACAGACAATAGTTGTTATGAATGAAAATAGAGAGCACATGTGCTATGAATGTGGTACTATTTAATTTCAGGAAGGGTATAAAATAGTGAAATTACCAGTCACTGTTCATGGTGAAGAACTGGTCAATTTCTCAGTCAAGACAGAATATGACCTTACTGCTCCACAAGAAACAGCAAGGCAGAAGAGATCTCAAGGCAATAGATTAGTTGTTTGTTTACCAATAGCTTTTACACAAGAACCTTTGTTACACTTACAAGTTGTAACTCAAGTAACTCAAACTGATTCTATTCTTGAAGAAAAAGACACTCAGACATATTTTTGAAACAACAGATCTTGGGGTACACATAGGTGATTTGATTTCTTTTTCCCATAATGGTACTTAGCAATTTGTCTTAGAAATTTGCACTGGAGGAGTCACTTCCTTGACTCAGATTCAGAGTAAGGCTTGAATTTGGATTGCATGAGTACATGCAATGTCTTCAGTTGGAGGGGATGTTAGGACCCATAAATGTCCCCTTTTCACTATATCTTTTGCTCATTCAACCTTATCATTTCTATGCTAAAATTCCTAATATAACACTTGCTAAGACCTTTTCCCAAGGTATGAATCATTGGTCTTGCTTTTGTATTCTTATTCACTTAACATGTTTGATTGGTAGTGTTTCTCATATTTTACCCATGAATGTTCAACTAATGATCAAAGTGTGTGGATTAAAGAAAAACAACCAAGTCTTAAAGAATGATCACTTCTATTACACCAGCTGTTACAGATGTGTGCCAGTTCTTCATGCTGTTACATGACTACAACAATTACGCACCTTTCTTGGAAGTTGTTAACAACTATGCGCTAGTTCTGCATGTTGTTACATGACTACAACAATTGCGCACCTTTCATGGAAGCTATTACACCTGCTCCAATATATTCCCACTGATATTGGAAACTGGTATATCATTCAACTCCACATCCTGAAGAGAGATCCTCAAGGATGTTACATGTTTTGGCTCACGTTTGGCTCGAGCTGGTGATCAAGATCAGTTTCCAGATTTTGTGATGATGATAGATCTTTTTTATCATACGAACAACTTGAGAATATCCGATTCTCAAGGCTATTCTGAGTCTGTTTCAACTGAATGTATCTGTCTTTAAATAACATAGCTTTGTAACCATTTAGGTAGTATAGATTAGCTATGGAATAGAGAGTGAAGTGAAGCATTTTTGTATATGAATATTTTGGCGATTTAATAAATAAGTGATTTGAGTTTCTCCAACATACTGTAGTCTTTTCAAGTGGATTCAGTGAGAAGTAAAGGGCCCACCTTCCTCACAGACTCCCCTCTGTTGTGAGTTTTATATTAACTTCTTTGATCGTTTACAGTTGTGTGATTTATCTGGTTATGAATTGCTATATTACATTTGTTGTTACCGTTCAGTCCCTTTCTGTTAATGCGCATTAGTGTGTCTCATGAGAGTTAGAATCAATTGTTGTATACTACTAGAGAATTTATTTGAAAGTTAATTCCTTTTCTGCATTAGATTAAATATTTGTTTCGAAGTAAATGTAAATAGAAGTGTGAATTCATTTTCTGCAATTAAGTAGAATTCCTTTTAACAATTAGCACAAAACTTCCTTCTGCAAGAGTAATATAGAAAATTAGAATAGATTAGATAATCTAGGATTCTTATACACTCATCAAATTCTACTCCTGGAAATTAGATTTCAATTATGCAAGTGTGATTTCAATTATGCAAGTGTGACTTCAATTCTGCAAAAATAGATTAGAACTCCACCTGTGTCATCAACTTGTGTTAGTGTTAAACTTTTCAATTCTATTTCTTTTAGTGTTAATTTACCTTACTACAACTTGATTAGTGTTTTCTTTCATAATATAGCATAGATTGTGCACACTTATCTTACAATAACAAAAAATTTATGGGTTTGACCATTCATATTAAACACCTTAATTATCTATTTATTTAGACAATTAAGGTGCACAACATGCTCAAGGATTCAAACCTGTTGTAAGTTCTTCTCTGTTTTTCACCAGGCCTTCTTGGATAACCCTTTTGTGTATTACTTTAAAAGTTGTTTATGTTCTTGTTGTTATCTCTTCAATTCACAACTTTATGTCCAAAATTATTACATGCATAACATAAAATAAAATAGATAGTTTGATACTCGGGAGTTGAATATATTATGAAAGGAGGTACTCTTATGAATTATTCTTCTTCTTAAGGCCTATCGGCCGGTTGGTGATTCTAAAATATGAATCTTCTCGGTGGAGGAGTGTCTATGTAATCTTCCTTGTAGATATTCATATCCCCATTGATTGTTTCCGCATAGATTTTTGGATATGTTTCTTGCTCAGTTGTTTTGGATCTTGATCCCTTTTATGTCTGATTTTATCCAAGTCCAGACTTATCGTGATGAGGTTTTTGACTGTTGATAATGTCATCCAAAACTTTTGAGATATTCTACATATTTTTCTTTTGAAGATCCTTTCTTAATGTGACAATCTCTTCTTCTAAATTTCCAATGATCCCATATTTTTCTTCTAGCTATTCTTTGAGTGTTTCTTCAATTCTTTTATCTTGTTCTATTTGAACCTTCAAATTTGTGATCATTTGTTCTAGTTCTTGAGTGTCTTCTTTATTGTCTAGTTTTGCTTGCAGTTTCTTATTTTTCTTCTTTTCTATTTTGATAACTTCTATGACACACATCATTTCTTCTCAGTAGTCAACTTCTTGCTCTTCATATTCTTCTTCGACTTCTTCATATTCTCTTCCATATTCTTTTTTATCAGAGTCTTCTACTGCCATGAATATAACTCTTTCTGTCTCACTTTCACTGACTTCATCTTCATATGGTGATGAGATATTTTCTTTGGTGCATAATCTTTTCTTGAAATCTTTCTTTGTGGTTCTTTTTCCTTTATATGTTTTTTTTCTATTTGAGTAACCTTCATCATTTCTCTTTTTCTTATGAGGACATTTGTTAGCAAAATGGTCAATACCATCACAATTAAAACAAATCAAATGAAGCTTACCTTTATAACTGTCGTTGCTTCCCTTGTTCAATCTTTTGACAAAGTTGGCCACTTCTTCAACGTCTTTCGAGACGTCCCTGCTGTTGCTAAGTTATTTTTATTTTTTATTTTTATTTTTGGATGCTTTGAAGGCTATCTTGGGCCCCAACAACCCCCTTTTTTTTTTTATTTTTAAACAAAATCTAGGGTCCCTCAAAATTTTGCTTGGATTCTTCATTTTTTTTCCTTTGACTTGATTGGATTGGTATTGGTTTGCTTTCTTTCGAGGTTGGTATGAGTTTATAGTATTTTCTTTTGTTTGGTTTGAGTTTCATGAAATCCAAATGCCATTCCGTTTTTCTTTCTACAGAGTTTTGATGTTGATGGATGAGCTTTATAATTTGGGAGTTTGTTATTACCTCTTCCTTATTGAATTTATATGATATGATCATGGCTTGGTTGAAGACATGGATTAATAACAATGATTTTACAGGAAGAACATTTATTGTGACACATAGTTTCTATGAAATTTGTTCACATTTGATCAAATTTGAATGAGGGAAAGATGATTATAGAAATCTTAATTTAAACGAAAACATTAATTTTTATCAACTCTTTACTTTTGTTTAAATTATGATTATGTTTTTGTCCTTTGCTCATTAGCAATCATTTTGAAAAAATCATTTGGTAGGTTTAATTAACTAAATTCTTTTGTTAGTTTGCATCTCATTTCAAAATAAAAATAAAAATAAAAAAATAATTATCTATCATTTGTTTGATTTTGTGAAAACCCAAAATTAATATTTTTCTCCTCTCCATCAACTTGAAGCTTCTAGAATTTTAAGATCATATTTGAAAGGAAAATATAACAATGTTTGTTTAGAACTTATAGCTAGTTTAAATTCATTTTAACTTTATTGTTCTAGATTTTGTTTTATTCACAATTTTTAGGTTATTAATTTGGTTTCTTTTTGTTTCATAGGTTTCTATTATCAATTATTTGGTACATATCTGATCATGAATTGATTTTATTATCTAAATACATTTAATATAATTGATCCAAAAATAATATTGGATTGCTGCAAATAATTTATGAGCAACAATAGATAAGATTTGGAAATGCGTTCAAGAATAAACAAACGATGTTGCTGGACTTGTTTTAGCCAAACCGTAAGGAATATGAGAAAATGGTTGAAAACCCATCTGCATAATGGACGCATTTATCGTACACATGATAATTTTGCGAAACAAATGCACGATTTGAGAGATATTTGTGTCTCATTACGAAGAAAATTTTAGGTGGCAGAAATCATTAGTGCGCCTAGACTATTCATTCATTGCATAAATATATGAGAAAGTTCAAAGCCCAAGGGAGAGGAAATTGAGAGGATGATTTTTATCCTTTATTTTTTGTATATTATATCTTTTGTAAACTTTTTTCTTTTCAAGTGGATTAACGGATGGTTGGAATCTTTGGGAGAATGGACAAGTATTTTCAAATAAGAATATGGAATTCCAGGTTGCTTAATGGTTTTTTTCTTGTGAGTAAAATGGTTTTGTTTTCATTATAATATCTTCATATTCTTTGAGTAATTGATTATGCATTGATTTAAATTAGCTTTAGTCTATTTTATCAATACATGGTTAATTGCTATCATTTATGTATTATATTTTTCAATCTTTAAGAGTCTATTATCCCAAAAATTCCTTTTGGAGCTTATGATGAACTTATTATACTGAAGCTATATGGTATACAATTTACTTTTTGTCTTTTGTCCTTTTGTAGATTGTGCAATGTTAATATTGTTTCTCATATAATTTTTGAATATGAAACTTTATTTGTATTGAACTAGCTTTAGATTGTTTTGCATATAATTTTTCATGTTATGTTTTCATTTATATGGTTCATTATATTTTGGTTCCTTTAATATCTGTGACCGATCATCTATTCAAGTATTTTGAGTTTAAATTTGATGCTATATAGTTGGTAACACCATTCCTGAGAATTGTAATTTCTTTCATTTTCAGTTATTGGATATTCTAAAGTCACATGATATATAATCATTTGTCTTTCTGTCATCATAAACTCATTCTAGAATATAAAAGACTTCTGTCAGTTTCTTCAGGAAGTATTATGCTTGCCTTTTTCATAGGTTTACACTTGACAAAGATTAAGAGGAGCTCATAAAAATGCAAAGAGATGAATTTAATTTGTTACTGTTGATCGGCTAGAGGTTAGTTAGTGTATTATTTATTTAATTTGTTTATATGTCAATGAATAGTGATTGCATTATTTAAACGCTAATTTTCTTTCTCTATTTTCATTATATCATTTACAATCATATTCATTCTTTGTTTACTAGTTTGATATTTAGAGTATTAGAATAACTTTGTTTATATTTAATCTTGTTTAGATCCATTATCTTAAAAAAAAAATTACTTTCACAAGGCTTTTCTCAAACCTTGTAAACTGTATATAGCCATTGTACATTAACATTGTTAGTTAATAATCTGTAATTAAAGCGTTTATTGTTATAGTAGTATCTTTAGTTAATACACATATTTTAGTTGTTTTAGGATCTTAGTTGGCTAACGTAGCCATAAAACCTGTTAGGGTAGATTATACCAAACGACTTGGGTTAAATAGACAACCCCAGACCAGATCTATCCTTCCAGTTGATGGTGTGTCATAAACGCCCGTCAACAAATAGCGCTAGAAGGAGGGTTGAGTAAATTTAATGATTAAATGTTTTACCCTTCATAATTCCACATTTTTAAATTCTTCTTATGAGTCATCTTGAAATTCACTAGAAGGCATTCCAGACTGACAAGATGGCCTTGCAACAGTCTTTGTTTTGAATGTATTTAATTCCCCATGGCTCCCCAAATCACTGTGTTGGAACATGCTTTCCACTTATCATTACCTGATATTCCCAATGAGACAATCTCTCGCTTGTCCAAACTCACCTTTGATGGTGGGGGGGATGTATCTACAAAATAAAATCTTAACAAATTTTGGTGTAAATGCATCAATAATGATATTTCTGATTTAAAGGTTTTATGCAGAATGTTCGCTTTCACTTTTAGGGGCTGGATTAAACATTGGTTTGAGTCTTTTCTAGCATATCACATTATTGATTGGTTTCAATTTGTAGATGAATTTTTAGATTCTTTTGAAATCTATGATTACAATAAATTATGTGAATAATTTTAGGCTTTACTAATCAATGACAATTCATCTCCAGAGGTATTTTTAACAACAATCCATCATGTTCTGTTCAAGTTTCAACTTGATGACATGTCATTTGTACTAAATCTCATCTCTGATGTTTGTGCCATTTTCATCCAACCATTTTCAATCGCAAATGATGAATTATATACAAATCCTTTCACTCAATTGTGAGAAGAATTTTGTTTGCAGGATGAGATAAATCCATCCGAAAAATTTGAACAAGCAAGGGAGGTAGAATCTACTGAAAAGGTTCTTAATGAAAATCAAATTGGTTTTTCCTCTGAATCATTGTATATTCAGTCCTCGGCCATCGTGGAAGAAGATTTAATGCTGGGTCAAGGTGAATGCTCATATTCTTCTAACTCTTACTATAATCAGTACTTAAATTCAATTATTGAAGAACACTTAGGTGATGCAAATGATCTTAAGTATTCTAACATTCCTATGAAACTGATTAGAGATGTAAATCTGCAATTTGAAGAATAAACCTTAAACCCTCATCCAAAAATCATACCTTATCCATAGGAAATATTAGATGTTTTTTATGAAAGTTTTGAATGTTCTATCATACATGAGGAACATTTAGATGATCATATTATGTTGAAGGATTTATCACCAAAACAGGGTGAAAATTTTAAGGAAAGTGAAGAGGAGTGTCTTGAGAATACCATTGTTAAATATCATAGCTCAAGAGATTATTTTAATGTGCTCATTTAGGATTCATTTTACTCTTTATATCCCGATCTCTTCTTATATTATGGTGGACATGATACTTTACCCACAATATCTTACTCTTTTCCATCACAATTAGATCTTTTTGATATGCCGAAATTTGGTGAAATTAATACCGAACATAACATTTATGAAGTTTGATTTGAAGATCTTTCACTTCCATCACTTGCATGGAAAAAAGACATGTTGCAGGATGATTTTACCCGATTTATTTTTGAAAAAGACAATGCACTCATTCTTATGGAGATCAAATATTCTACATTGCATATTCATTATTTGGTTAGTTCAAATTTTAATAATTATGCTTCATGTTTTGAAACGGTCCATCTCATCAAAGGAAGTGTTCAAAACAATAATCTAATTGATGTCACGAATCCTCTTAGGATGTGTTCCCCATTGACAAATTTAGTTCATTGAAGTCATAGAACTTGCATCCTAATTTTTATGACAGGATCTTAGAATGGTTTGAAGATTCCTATCTAAAAAAGATAAAGTTGTGCTTGCTTTGTTTCTACCTAAATATCTAGGAAGTAAGCATGACATGATTTTTTTAGATCCTCCATGTGAAGACATTGAAGAACACTTGGAGAATTGTCAGGAGGATGGAACACTTCGGCCTTGGGTGATGGTTATGTCAGGTCCCCATGTAAAATTCAAAAGTTTTCCAAACTTACTTACATTCTTCCATGCCATTATGACCCATATCATGACAAGATTGCAGAATGGATGGAGGATTCATACATAAAGAAGTTTCAAAAGAATGGTAAGATAATGCTTGCTTTGTTTTTAACTTAATATATAGGAGGTAATAATAACATATTTCTTTCATATCTATAAATACTACATTCTTTTATTCTGATTTTCGACTTTCTATGCCTTGCAGGATTGAAGATGCTCATGTGGATGCATTGGAAATATGATTTTACTTAGCATTTTGATCTATGTAGAAGTTAGAGTAGGCGTAGGAATATATTCATTTTGGGTTTTTATTGCCTTTTCATTTTTTTTTATCCTTTGAATAATGAAGTTATGAAGTCACATGGCTATGAAAAGAGAACCATCATCTGAATGTTGTCAGGGAAGTTTTCTTTCAATTCCTTTCTTTTTTCTTTTCGCAGTTGTCTTGACTAAATGTTTTTTTTTTCGAAACTTGGCAGCATCATGCAATGATTTCAGATATTATGAAGCATTAATAAAGAGATTAAGGATTTTATCTTTAATTCACATTAGTTTTACCCTAACAAACATAGCTTACCACTATACGTAATTGCACTCATCCTGGTTAAGGATTTTTGTGTGACTTTTAATAATAAGCTTGGTCAAAATGATGTATCATGCATCACTATATTAAGAAAACAACCTTCATATATGCAAAAATCTGAATTGTGTTGTTCTTCCTTTTGATCCTCTTTCTCTAGGAGAAGTTGGACTCATTTTGTTTTTGGTAAATTTTTTTTTTAAAGTGAGATTTTTCTATTTCGATTTTGTTTGTTTTGATATACTTCTGATTTTGAGTCCCACTAATAAAATCTGATTCGGTTTGCTGCATGTTTTTTTTTTCTTTCTTGCTTTGATTGAACTTTATTCTTGTCTATCTTTTTGAATAAATATATTTCTGATCAAAGAGTGGTTGTCGAAGGAAGCATTCATTTCAATACTTATGTTTTTAAAAGCAATTTTAAACAATTCAAACAGTTTCTGATGTGAAGGTTTAACTCAAATAATTGATTTGTAAGACAGTTGAGTACTATGAAATCCTAAACAGTCTTTGTCAAAGTATTACCCCTAAAATGTGTTAAGATCTTTGGGAATTACGATTATCCTTAGAATTTTTACATCATCCCTGATCTTAAAAGATCACTTTTAAGTGATTTTCCATTCTCTAGAGGATTTCTTAAATGAAATCTAAAACCTCTAAGCCATGATAATGTTGATTAAGGTTGGTTGTCATTGATGTAAACCCTTGAAGACAGACACGTAGCACAAAGGTTTGGGTAATGGACCCAATAGTGTTTGATGTAAATATGACTCATTGATTTTTTGTCATGGCTGATAAGAAGTAAATATGGATGAACTCCAAAGTGGTCCCCTTATGGTGAAAGCCCTCATGGGAAGACGTTTTGTGGAGTAAGAGAACCCATGTTTAATTATGGAATAATGAGATGAAAGAAAGTAAATTTGTCAAGGAAACTATCTTAGATGGATAGTTCTTATCATGTCATTTCCTATGGTATGTGGAACATCACATAATTCCTCACGGTTAGAGAGTTATGGCCATGAGAAGTTGGAGACCCCAGGTTTGGGTAATGTACCCAAGTTTGTTTGATGGGTAATGGTATGAATTATGATATATTTTCATATAATACTATTCTATATGGATAGTACATGTCATTCCATTTCTGGTGGTATGTAAAACGTCACATAAATCCTCACGGTTTGAGAGTTATGGCCTTACGAAGTTGGAGGACCCTCATATGTCATCTAGAACCCCCAAAAGGTCAAAGTAATCAAAGTGGTTTAAGAGATTTTAAAAGGTAAATAATAAAGTGAAGTGATGAGTGTATTATAATTCAAAGTGAATACAAAATACGTTATTTCATTAATAATTTTAATGAAGAAATTAGAGGTGGACCCAACCCTAAAATAAGGAAAGTGGGGCCAAGTGACCTAGAAGATGTTTTTAAGGAAGCTACTTGGAGAGTATAAATAAGAGGCAAGGCTCTCTCATTTGAATCAAACTTGAGAATATTAAATATATATAGTTTTTTGAGGCATACAAATTATATCTAAGCCAAAATTATTAGGAAAGTGAAGAAAAAAAGGCTGGAATGCAAGGAAGGATAAATTCTTTTGATGGTGCTTTCTAAGGTATGTTATTTTCAGGTCATCTCACCATTTTTGCTATAAATTTTTTTATATAATGATTCCGATCATGAAATTGATATGAAAGTGAGAAAACATATCCAAGTATCTGTGGTTAAAAATTCAACTTGTGGGTCGTTGTATTTTGGGAGTTACACTCTATGGAAAATAGGGTTTGTGGCCAATCCTGAAACTAGTCAAAATTAGGTGTTTCGGGTAAAAATGTCATACATTATTCATAACAGATCCAAATTTAGTGAGACAAATTTTTTTGGTTAGGGTACAGTCTTTAGTATGATTTTTACAAGTTTCATATCATTTCATCAAATATTTTGTGCGGGGCACTCTCTACAATGTCTCTCTCTAGAATAAGCCAAAATTTAGCAAGGTATGCCATTTTTGCTATAAATCCTTTTTTGAGAGGTTCCAAGTAGTGCCACTTGTAGGAATTGCACAAAACACACTGAAGAAAATTGTTTATCAGTTTCATATATTTATACATTACAGGTTCAAAGTTATGATTACTTCAAGTTAAGGTTGTTGACTAATCCAAAACGAGGCATGTGAGACTAAAGAAAAGATTTATGAAAATGCTAGTCTCTTGTTTTTAAAGTTAAGGAAAGTTTGAAGGAATGTGATCATATACAACAGGTCTATTACAGAGCTACAAATCAGATTTGGATGATGAAATTGATGAGGGATTCTTGTTGAGGTACATGTTGAGTACATGGTTGAGACAAGTAGTTGATGAGTTGACACACATACATGAGGTGTATAGTTGATGATGTTGGTACATATTGATGAGTCATAGTTGATGAGTAGTTGACACATGATTGGTACATACTTGGCACATGGTTGGATGCACTTGTTTATGGTATAGGTTGATTACAGGTTCGTGCATGGTTGATGCACTTTTTGTGGTACAGGTTGATTACAGGTTGATGTACAGGTTGATGCATGGTTCAGATTTATTGGTATAGGTTTACATTGGTATATCTCATAGTGATAGTGTGACACTGGTTCCATCATTCTACTTCTACTTCAGGGTGGCAGGATAGGGCAAGGACAGGTGGTTGTAGCCACCTTCCGGTTGTAGCCGGAGAACATTGGGGGTTGTAGCCTCCTTCTGGTTGTAGCCAAAGATTTGGGGAGTTGGAGCTTCCCTTAGGTTTTAGCCTGAGAAACTAAGGGGTTGGAGCCTCCTTCCAGTTGCAGCTGAAAAATAAAGGAAGTTGGTGCTTCCAATGAATGTAATTCTTCAAGACATATAAGAAAAAGAATTCTGTGGTTTTCTCCTGATTTGGGTTTCCACGTAAAACACTGGAGTACTGTGTATGTGTGTGATTGTTTATTTATTATTGCTAATTATTGGATAATAATTCTACATTGATATAACATTTGAAAAAAAAGGATTAATATTATGTTATTACTGATTCACCCCCCCCTCTCAGTAATCCAACAGATAAAACTTCCAGTTTTGAAAACAAATAAATAACATGATCAACTGTTCACCTGTATTGCAATTAATCTCCAGTATCACCCTTCTCTCTTTGTCATCAATAAATCTATAATTGTGTTATTATTTAAAAGTGTCATAACAGGGTTCAAATAACTTAAGTGTGGGAAGTGTGTAAACCTGACAGAGTACTGAAGAGGCTCGCTGGTAGTGGATAAACGCACACATGATACCAAGACAACTTCGTCGGGGTACTGAACAAGCCTGCTGGCAACGAAGCAAGGTCTAGTTGTGAGGTAGCATGTATATGATTTTAAATTAACTTTTATTGAAGTATACATCACGTGGATAAAACTATTGGATGGTATTAAGGCATTTGAGTGGGTTAAATGACATCCATGTCGAGGCTATGGACGCATGTTGGTAACAGTGGCTCTGTCAACAGTATTTAAGTCTTTTTATAAACATTGTGACTCTTTGATTAAAACACAAATTTAGGTTATAATCCTCTATAAAATAATTCTTTTCTTCTTTTCTGATATTTTTCTATAAATATGGGTTAATGTTAATGTTGTGTAATATTAAAGTGGATTTGTTTCAAAGCAGCTTAAAATTATATTGAAGTCTTATTCTTCTTCCCTACAATGAAAGTTTAATAGGTCAAAGATAAATTCTTTTCCCAATGAGTCGCCATTTGTTGGGCCCCAACAACCCCCTTTTTTAATTATTAATCAAAATCTAGCGTCCCTCAAAATTTTGCTTGGATTCTTCATTTTTTTTTTCCTTTGACTTGATTGGATTGGTATTGGTTTTCTTTGTTTCGAGGTTGGTTTGAGTTTATATTCTTTTATTTTGTTTGGTTTGAGTTTCATGAAATTCAAATTCCATTTTTTTTTTCTTTCTACAGAGTTTTGATGTTGATGGACGAGCTTCATAATTTGGGAGTTTGTTATTACCTCTTCCTTATTGAATTTATCTGCTATGAGCATGGCTTGGTTGAAGACATGGATTAATAACAATGATTTTATAGGAAGAATGTTTAATGTGACACATCTTTTCTATGAAATTTGTTCACATTTGATCAAATTTGAATGAGGGAAAGATGAACATAGAAATCTTAATTTAAACGAAAACATTAATTTTTATCATCTGTTTACTTTTGTTTAAATTATGATTATGTTTTCATCTTTTTCTCATTAGCAATCATTTTCACAAAATTATTTGGTAGGTTTAATTAATTAAATTCTTTTTTCAGTTTTCATCTCATTTCAAAATAAAAATAAAAATAAAAATAAAAGTAAAAAAAGAATTATCTATCATTTGTTTGATTTTGTGAAAACCCAAAATTAATATTTTTCTCCTCTCCATCAACTTGAAGCTTCTAGAATTTTCAGATCATTTTTGAAAGGAAAATATAAAGAATGTTTGTTTAGAACTTATAGTTAGCTTAAATTCATTTTAACTTTATTGTTCTAGATTTTGTTTTATTCACAATTTTTAGGTTATTAATTTGGTTTCTTTTTGTTTCACAGGTTTCTATTATCATTTATTTGGTACAGATCTGATCATGGATTGATTTTATTATTTAAATACGTTCAAGAGAATTGATCCAAAAATGATATTGGATTGCTGCAAATAATTCATGAGAAACAACATATAAGATTTGGAAATGCGTTCAAGAACAAACATATGATTTTGCAGGACTTGTTTCACCCAAACCATAAGGAATTTGAAGAGACACTTGAAAACCCATCTGCAGAATGGACCCATTTAGATTCCACACAATAATTTTCCCAAACAAATGCATGATTGGAGAGATATTTATGTCACTTTATGAGACAAATTTTAGGTGGAAAAAATTATTAGTGACACCCAGATTGTGCATTCATTGCATAAATATATGAGAAAGTTTAGATCCCAAGGGTGAGGAAATTGAGAGGAGGATTTTTATCCCTTTTTTTATATTATTTATTTTGTAAACGTTTTTCTTTTCAAATGGAGTAATGGATGGTTGGAATCTTTGGGAGAATGGACAAGTATTTTCAAAGAAGAATATGGAATTCTAGGTTGCTTAATGACTTTTGTCGTGTGAGTAAAATGGTTTTGTTTTCATTATATTATCTTCATATTCTTTGATTAATTGATTATGCATTGATTTAGACTATCTTTAGTCTGTTTGATCAATACATGGTTAATTGCTATCATTTATGTATTAATTTTTTCAATCTTTAAGAGTCTATTATCCCAAAAATTCCTTTTGGACCTTATGATGAACTTATTATACTGAAGCTATATGGGATACAATTTACTCTTTGTCTTTTGTTCTTTTGTAGATTGTGCAATGTTAATATTGTTTCTCATATAATTTCTGAATATGCAACTTTATTTGTATTGAACTAGCTTTAGTCTATTCTGCATATAATTTTCATGATATGTTTTCATTTATATGGTTCATTATATTTTGGTTCCTTTAATATCTGTGATCGATCATCTATTCACGTATTTTGAGTTTATATCTGATGCTAGATAGCTAGTAACACCATTTCTGAGAATTGGAATTTCTTTCATTTTCAGTGATTGGATATTCTAAAGTCACATGATATATAATCATTTGTCTTTCTGTCATCATAAACTTGTTCTGAAATATAAAAGATTTCTGTGAGTTTCTTCAGGAAGTATTATGCTTGCCTTTGTCATAGGTTTATACTTGACACAAGTTAAGAGGAGCTCATACAAATGAAGAGAGATGAATTTAATTTATTATTGTTGATTGGCTAGAGGTTAGTTAGTGTATTATTTATTTAATTTGTTTATATATGAATGAATAGTGATTGCATTATTTAAATGCTAATTTTCTTTTTCTATTTTTGTTATATTATTTAAAATCATATTCATTCTTTGTTTACTAGTTTGATATTTAGATTATTAGAATAATTTTGTTTATATTTAATCTTGTTTAGATCCATTATCTTAAAAAAAAAATTACTTTCATAAGGCTTTGCTCAAACCTTGTAAATTGTATGCATATGCACATACCACAAAACTTTCATTTGGGTCAGCGATCTTTAAAACAAGTGCACTAGTAAGTAATTCTTTCAAGAAATTAAAGTTCTCTTCACACTCATATGTCCATTCAAATTTAATTCCCTTATTTTTCAAAGAGGTGATGGGATGGGAAATATTAAAGAACCCTTCTATCAATCTTCTGTATTAACCAACAAATCCCATAAAATATCTCACTTCTGAAACATTCCTGGGTGTTGGCTATCCTCTAATGGATTTAATATTTTTGGATCTACTATTATACCCTCTTATGAAATAATGTGTCCCAAGTAATGGATATATTCTTTGCTAAAAATAACACTTAATAAGCTTTGCATACAAATGATGTTCCCTCAACACTTGCAATACTAGTATTAGGTGTTGTTCATGCTCTTCTTCTTACTTAGAATAGACAAGTATGTCATCCAGGAATACTATGACAAACTTTTCCAAATAATTTATGAATATGTCATTCATTAAGCACATAAATACAATTGGTTCATTGGATAGTCCAAATGGCACCACCACAAATTCATAATTCCCATACCTGGTTCTAAAGGTTGTCTTATTGATGTCTTCTTCCTTGATTCTTACATGATGGTGCCCTGATCTCAAGTGTATCTTTGAAAATATATTTTCCCCTCTTATTTGATCAAAGAGGTCATCAATTCTGGGTGGAGGTTACTTGTTCTTCAAAGTGGATTTATTTAGCTATCGAAAGTCAATAATAGCCTCAAAGTTCCATCCTTCTTTTTGACAAAGAGTATTGGTTCTCCCCAAGATGAAACACTTGGACGTATGCACCCTTTCCTCAACAATTCTTCCAACTTCATTTGTAATTCTATTAATTCTGGTATACTCATTATGTAAGGTGTTTTTGATACCAAGGAAGCTCCCGGAACTAAATCAATAGAGAAGCGTATCTCCCTCTTTGGTGGAAACCCTGGTATTTCTTGGAATACATCCTCAAATTATTGTAGTATCGAAAATTCTTCAAGACTTGGCCCCTTTTTATTTTCTGTCTCCTCCACATGGGCTACATATAATTGACATCCTTTTCTGAAACATGTCTTTAGTTGTAAGGCTAAAATATCCCTTATAGATATGGGTCTTCGAACTCCTTTCACAATGGTCTAATTTCCTTCTTCATAAAGACATGTAAATGTCTTGTTATGACAATCTAGGACAACATGATGCGTGTCTAACCAATCCATTCCAATTAGAATATCATAAGACCCTAATGGTATAATATTTAGATCAACATTAGTATTCACACCATTAAGACTTATGGAACAACCTCCGACCATATCATTGATTCTCCTTTTGATTCCAGTGGCTAGCTGAACCAAACTTGATTTTCCAAGCTTAATTTTCTCCAAATGTAATCTATCCACTATTTTAGGATCAATGTAACAATGGTTGGCTCCTGAATCAATTAAAATAGCAACAAGATGATTAATGATCTTACCTTCCACCTCGATCATATTGGATTTGTACTCTTCTTATCGATCATCTAAGGTTGTATATATTCTTCCCATGTCTTCTACTATTGTAGCCTCTTGGATGTTGTTCATGGTCTTCACTCTGTCCTTTTTGTGAGGGAAATCCTTGTACAAGTGATATTCTTTGCATCCCCAACATTGTATTAATGGTCTTCCCTTTTTTCCCAAGGAGTCTTCTCTTTGGATTCATCCTTAGCACACGGGTCTTGATGATTTTTATTGGGGATATTTCTATTGAAAGGAGGTTTGAATAACTTCCTCCTTTAATTATATTTATCCTTATTCTTATCCTTCCAAGATTTCTACATGGATTCTCTTCCATATCCTTGCTCATACATGTACTTAGACTTCCTGATTGTCTCAGTCAAAGTTTTGGGATCATCATATTGAATATTCTATTTGTAAAAGGATGCAAATCCACTCAAAAACCTATGTACTTTCACCTTATCATCTTTTATAAACCCAACATAATTTAGCATCCCCACGAACTTATTTTCATACTCTTCCATGGTCATTATTCCCATCCTAAGTTCAAAGAACTCCTGCATTTTATTGTCATAGAATTTCTCTAAAAGGTACTCCTTCTGAAAATATTTCTATAACTTCTTCCAAGTGATCCTATTCTCATTAATGTGCTCAACTTGATTTAGTTGATCCAACCACATAACAACTTTCCCATGTAAATGTTATGTGGAAATTCTGGCTTTTAGGTTTGATGATTAGTTATGTAATTGAACATACCTCCCAAGTCTAAGAAACCATGCCTCAACATCATCTTCCCTTTCTCTTTCACCATCAAAGGATGGTGTCTTAAGATTCCTCAAGTCTCCTTGCAAATTGTCCAATTCATGTCCAATTTAATATTTGAATCACTTGAGAATTTATCTTATCGATCTCACATTGTCTTCTTTGTAAATCAACACTTCTATTTTCAATGTTCTCACAGTCTATATCAATGTTTCTTTCTCCCCTCTGTCCTGGTGTCTGTTGGATTTTTTCTATGCATTAGCAACACTAATATTATGACCTTTGGCCTCTTTATCATGGCTGGAAGCTCCCTCTCCTTCTTCCATTTCTTTAATATTCATTCTTATACTGAACTGGTATGTTTACACCCCTAATTCTACAAAATGTGCAAGCAACCAATTTGTTAGAATTATGCATATTAAACTTTTTTTTCCAAACAAAGCTATAGGTCCTTTTTATTATAAATTCATGAAGAATATATTATAATTATCCATATAACAAAAATTTCATGTTATCCTCCTCTAAATCATCTTTCCAATGATTGTAATCTTTCACCAATTCAACATCTGAGCTGAAAGTTATGGCTTCTCGAAAAAATCACTTTCATCCCATTTTATTTTGTTTTGCAACAGGATCTTGTCGAGAAATTCCACATCTCCTTTAGCTTAAACAAAATTCAAATTCTGCACAGCCGCTTCCTTCAAACCATTTTCCATGTGACCATGGCTTGAAACCACATGCTTATTTACTCTTTAGTACCTTCCTCTATATTCTTCTACACATGAGCTTTCTCAAACACAAAGTCTGAGGGATTGGTTACTTCCAAATACTTTTTTGCCTCTAATTGACCCCCTTTACCCTTTCATGAGACTAACACTGGGACCAAGTACTCCGGACTTCAACCTTCCACTATTATCCCTTTTTAATATTCTTGATTTCTCTCGCAATTAAACTTCACTGAAACCCTTCCAATAACTCTACTAGCAGATCAAATGGTCGAGATTTAATATCATGTTGAATGGATGGTATCACCCCATATGGAGGCTTCAACAAGTTCAACAGTCACGAATTAATCGAATGTTGATATGAATGACCTTAATCAATTACGGACTTCAACGCTCCAGGACTCTGGAACATTACAACTCCCAAGTTGCTCAACTCCCCCGGAGTGATATTCATCAAAGAACTTACCTTATACTTCCACTTTTGATCCAATGAACATGACTTAATCAAGCGTCGATATGGATGGTCCTTATTCATTTCAGGACTTTGGTGCTCCAGGACTCCAAAAAATTTCAACTCTTGAATCATTCCATTTCCCCAGAGTGATAATTGTTGAAGTTCATATGCCATCCTTCCACTGCTTGATCTAACGGTTAAGAAAGGTCTCGAAGGGATATTAGATCGACACTTTGCATCAATTCGCAACTTTGATCTTCGACACTTTCATTGGTAGAGACATTGGACACGCCCAGAGGCCATACTCAGAGAGATGACATGGCATGATGATGTCACCTATGGTGACATGGACCCATGACATGTATGGCACATGTCACTAAAAAATGAATAGGTTGGGTCCCAAAAGGTACTGAATATTGGTGACATGTGTCCCCACATGGCACCTCTGCCATGTGGCCTACAGCGTGTCATCCATCAAGTGGATGATCCACATTATCTTCTCTAGATATGAGGGCCTACGTGATTTCATGATGGAATCTTTACACTTAGTGGTTTTGACACTTTAGGGCTTCGACACTTCGTGGATTTTCCCATTCTCCAATAATCATTAGAGTGGAAAAGTTTTGAACTTATGAAACTTTTCTATCCTTCTGCCAATTCTAGATCTTATTATCAACATTACTTCCAAATTCCTTCCTCTATATAATGGTCGATGGGACTTCAACACTCTAGGGATCCAGGTTATAACAGTTCTAAAAAGGTTCAATTCTCCCTGAGTTAAACTTCTCGAAGTGTTCAACATCAGATGTCCCTGACTAATGAATGAGATTTCACCTAAGCCTCCTATCATATTGGATGGTCGGTGGGACTTTGTGACCTCAACCTTTTTACACTTCTTCCTGTCTCCCATAATCGCCAAAGAAGTGAAGTTCTAGAGTTTTTCATCTCCTACTCAACTTCTATCAATGGCTAATGATCAACAATTTCAATTTGATGGTTGTGACTTAATATATCCTAGCATTTGGTTTCACCTTTATTTGACGGTCCTCATTCATCTCCCTTATGATATGATGATCCATAACTCCTTGATTCCACGGTGGTGATCACTCCTAAATTCAAAAGGGAATGGTCACGATTCTATGATCCTTTTCAAAGGATCTCTGTCTGCATGACTCTCTGGCTTCTTCACGATCTTTGCAATGTTGTCTCTCCTCAGCTTTAATATTTAAAGGACATATTCATTATTAACCATAATAACTTGTCCAAAATGTTTGGCCCATACTAGTTTGTTGTTTCAACCTGAAGATCTGATAGAAATATGTAACATACCCATCCACCCATAGGCTGAGCATGCCACTTCAAGCTCACTTCTGGAATAATTATGAATTTTGATAATAAAAAAATTAATTAATAAAGTTGTGTTGGCACAGGGGCAGACCCGAGGTTCACTCCAAGAGTGCACCAACAAGCCCTAGCTACTAACCCTTTTGGCAGCACCTGCGAAGCAGATGCAGTCTCACCCGAAGCAGCTAAGAGGGGGGTTGTAGGACAAAAATGTCTACAACTAGGGGAATATCAAGTGGATCTATCACAACAACAATACAACATTCATATATCACTTATCAACTAGTTTTATCTTGCACAGCTATAGATCTTATCTAACATAATACTGCAAATAACAATATAAAAATGATAGAGATCCAGGCATCAATCACACATATGACACAAATATAAGTGGTTCACCCTCCCTCTAGGGCTACATCCACAGAACTGTGCTTATGATTTATTAAGGTAAATCATACATTTCTTATCTACGCTCTCAACTAGTAGATATTATTTCTTCTCTTTCTTTCTCTCCCCTTCCTACGCACCCAGTTGCAGGACTTGACCTTTGCACACAGGTGAAGATCACACAATACAACTCTCTCCCTCCATAATAGAGATAGAACAACAATATCATACAAATACTCAATGACCAACCCCACCCAGGTCCTCTTGACCTTTATTTATACATTACAATCCCTCACCGACAGCCTTAGGTCGAAACCTAGGTGCCAAAACCCTAGGTGTCTAAAACCCTAGGTCAACCCCACTTTTTCCGGGCTTCGCAAGCCTATCTTTCCTTCTTCATCGCTCGATGCTCCAAAGCATCCAATGATGGATTTCTCTACTTGCTGAGTTTTCCATGATCCTTCTTCCTTGTTGATCTATCATCCCTGATATCCTCGTCCAATGACTTGCTTTTCTATGCTTCACTCCATCTTTCCTGCTCTTTTGATCACTTTGACTCAATGACAGTTATTGTGTCTCCCGTGAAGCTCTGTTTTTACATTTCCTTCCTTGTTCTTCACTTTCTTCCATAACCAGAGGCCAAAAGGCCCCCAACACTCACTTGTGACTCATCTCGAGGCACTTCATATCTGATCCTCTTGTTTTACTTTGACTTTTGGACTACGTAGTGCAGCCCTTGCTTTCTACTTTATTCCTCCTTTGCATCTTTGTGCAGATTGTCTTTTCTATGTCTGGTACCCAGTTTCAAATACACCTGGTACCTGGACCCTTTTCCTCATGATTTTACTAAGAGCGACGAGGCAACTGGTTATCATAGTACAACTTCAGCTAACTCCCATTCACCAATCCTTCCTTCCAGTCTCCCTTCAATGTATTCAACTGCACAACTCCTCCTTTTGTAACATGGGCAATCTCATATGGTCTGAGCCAATGCATTCTGAACTTCCCAGGGTGTTTGATAAACTTAGTGCCATACACTAGTACTAAATCACCTTGATTGAATGTCTTCTTCTTGATGTGCCTATCATGATAGGCCTTTTCTCATCCCTTCTGAACTTGCTAGTGGAATCTTGCAATGAATCTGTTTTCTTCCAGTTCAACCAACTGTGAAAGCCTCTCGCGAACAGTGCCGGTATCATCCATGTCTGTAAATGCAGCGATTCTTAGGCTTGGTACTAAGTGTTCCATCGAGACAATAGATTCAAGACCATAAACCAACTTGAAGGGGGTCTACATTGTTAATTTTTTTCAAGTGGTTCTATAAGCCCAAAGTACTGCCGGTACTCTTAAATCCTACTCATCCCTGTTCACACTGCAAATCTTTGTCAATGTTGTCTCCAAGATCTTGTTGAATGCTTCAACCGTTCCGTTTTCTTGTGGATGGTAAAGTGTACTCTTCTGATGGTGGACTGCAAATTCTTCTATCAGGGCTTCAACTGTCTTATTGATGAAGTGCATACCTTGATCACTCATAAGGATCTTAGGGCATCCAAACCTGGTTATTATGTCATCAAATATAAAATGCGTAGCTATAGTTGCACTACATTCCTTGACTGCTCTATCTTTGGCCCATCTAGTTAAGTATTTTGTCACAGTAATAATGTACCTTTCTCCTGTGCGCTTTCCTGGTGGGTTTATAGGTCCCACGAATTCAATGGCCCACTTTTCAAATGCTTGTAGGGTCATCTATGGTGCTAATGGAATTTCATATCTTCAGGATGGTTTTCCAATTCTTTGGCATACATCACATGCTCTGGCATACTCTTTAGTATCTTTGTGTAACGTAGGCCACCAAAGGCGAGCTCGCAGAACCTTATTTGCAGTTGCTTTCCCTACGTAATGTCCTCTTGTGATGCCTTCATGAGATTATACAAGGATCAGTGGTCGCTTTGTCTCCATAACACACCTCCTTAATATTTCATCTGGTCCCATTTTGTACATTTGTCCAGCTATAAGTGAAAAGTATGTAGCACGCACCAGTAGTTGTTTCTTCTGAGGAATTGTATACTCACTTGGAGCCATTCCTATTGACAGGAACTAGACTATGTCTGTGAAGTGGTCATCAAGCTTTATAATGGCAAGAAGCTATGCATCTGGTAATGTATCCTCCAAACTGGTAGGTTCTTCGCCATGGTCCAACATTGATAAGTGGTTTGGGCCCTTGTTCCTTCTTCCTGGCTTAACTATGATCTCAAAATCATATTCTTGAAATAGAAGAAGCCATCTACATATTCACCCCCTCAATATTGGCTTGTTTACTAGGTACTTTAGTGCAGAGTGATCAATAAACATTTTAAAGTGTCCTCCCAACAAGTAGTGGTGGAATTGTTGCAGTGCATACACCATGGCTAGTCCCTCTCTCTCTGTAGTGGTGTAATTGACTTCAACTGTGGATAGCTTCCTACTGGCAAATGCTAATGGATTATCAATGTCTTCTTCTCTAGGTTGTTCTAGTACTTCTCATAATGCAATAGAATATGCATCGACATGAACATGGAATTCTTTGCTCCAATATGGAAAAACTAGAATGGGCATTGTAACCATCTTCTGTTTCAGTGTGTCAAAGCTCTGCTGAAATTCATCTTTCCACTCATACTAGCAGTCCTTCTTCAACATCTTCTACATTGGTGTTGTAACCTTTCCTGTAATATCCAATATGGACCAGTGCAGTGGGCAGTTGTTTGACTGAAGTAGGAGGTGCCAGATCAACTATAGTTTCAATTTTAGAGGGGTCAACCAACAATCCCTACTTGCATACAATATGACCTAATAGCACTCCAAATGGTGAGAAGAAGATGCATTTCTTCAAATTCAAAGAAATTTGACACTGCCTACATTTTTCCAACATTATCCTTAGACATTCAATATGATTTTTCAACAAACTAAAAACAATCTAGTCATCAAAGTATGCTTATGAAAATTTATGCAAAATTTCTTTGAACGCTTCAACCACCACCCTGGAAAAGATGGTTGGGGAATTATTCAATACAAATGGAATTACTGTATATTGGTAGGATCCCCACTCTGTGGAAAACATATTCTTATGATGGTCCTCCTTGGCAATGCGGATCTGATGGTATCCTGAAAAATTCGTCTATAAAATAATATAATTCCTGGCCTCCCATGTTATCCAACACTTCGTCTGTGAATGGTTTAGGGAAAGGGTCATGCAGATATGCATCATTCAACTTTCTAAGGTCCACACAAATCCTGATTTCTCCTGTCTTCTTGCCTTGTACCACCATAGGGCTGATCCACTTCGACTCTTCGACAGGTTCAATAATCCCTGCTTCCATCATTCTGTCGAGCTCGATCTTCACTTTTTCCTTGTATTTCGGGTTTAGTCTATAATGTATTTGCTTGACTGGCTTCGCATATAGTTTCAAAGGTATTCTCATCTCACCCATAGGCTCTTTGATTCCCTTCATATCGGTGAACTTGGTCAGGAACAAGTCCTGATATTCGTGCAGTAACTCTGTAATCTTGTCAATGGTAGTAGCATCCCAATAATCTCTAACATTGGAAAGATTCGGTGTCTCCTCTGTCCCAATATTGACTTTATTTATTTTGATCTACTATCCTATGAATGGAAGCTCAACTCTTGGTCCTTCCACATTTATGTGGCCTTCTATCTTAACGATTTTTACCTTCCTCGGATCATCATCTTCATTGGCATTAATATTGTAACATCCTTGCAATTTCTAGAATGACGTGGTCCATTCATCCTTTTCTTGCTCCAAAGGGAGGTTAGATGCCTCCTTAAATATTTTCTGTCACACAATATCTAATGCTTGTTCTACTGAAGGAAATTCACTTTCAAACAAAAATGTGGTTACAAAATTATGAGTCATACCTTCCCAATCTGAAGTGACGAGGCACATCTCTGCTTGGAGGTACCAATTGATAGGGATCATGTCTAGTGTGTTAATGAATCTGGGCACCCATTTTTCTAGAGTAATGTCACTCCAGGCCTCTTCGCAACTTCGCACATGATCCTTTGGGAAACTTCGACCTACATACCTCACTTCACAGCTTCCTACTTGTGTTGAGAATTGCGCTGTCATCAAAGTTCGACATTGTGTCCAGTATATGATGCTTTCTTTGTGCATCCCCCACCATTTTGTTCGTGTGGATTTCATGGCCTCATCCATTGCCAAAAACTTATGTTGTTTCGGTACACTTGTCTCGAACTCTGATAAGAAGTTTTCTAAAGGGTTCATCCCATCAAATGTGGGTAAGTTACTCATTATTGTGCCGATCTAGTGAACATCTCTACTTAGTCTTGCACATCTTCTAGTAGAGACTTCATACATCTAGTTCTGCCAGTTCTCCAACGCTTCTTCTGAGTCTGATGAACATGTGTTTTCACTTCGCCATCTCAGATTCCCATCAGCTTTAGGATTGATATAATCCCGATGTCTGGCTGTTAGTTTGTAGATGTTTTCCAGTTCATACGCATGGTCTTTTTCTCTAATAGGCTCTGTGTATCGAGGACCACATCTAGATATAAAGGTGCAATGACCCTAATACCATCTCTTTCAAATTTCATACACCTCTTCTTTAGATCAACAACAATAGAATTTTTAAAGGCCCAATCAATTCCTAATAATGTAGGATAAGGGAAGTTGTCATCAACATTTTCAATTACTTCAAAATATGCAAGGTTCTAACTCTGTCGATGTCCACAGGGACATGCTCAAACCATCCAAATGGGATGGCAACTTCAACTCACAAAACCCCGATCCACGATACACGTGTGAATCCGACGATCCTCGTGGTCTTGATCAATGGCTCTGCACCTCCTGAGCTTGGAACCTTTTGGGAATATGTCGCCATATCTTACCTGCACCTTTCCAAGATCTGATGGTTCATGGGATGTCACAAAACCTCCTCAGAGAATTTCGAACGTCCGTTCCTCCCTGATGAATTCTACGAATTTAATCAAGTACTTCCACCACGAAGACTTGTTCACTTGCGTGCAACCCTGCAGCGCCTGCTTGAACCCTCCAACCACAACTTCTCTATGAAATCCTTCAATGAATTCGATGACTCTATACTCCCTGAGCTTCTGCATGACTTCAAGTCTTTATAAAGAAAACCCTCTTGCACGCACTCCTTGCGGAAAACCTCCAACCACGTCTGAATGTTGGAGTCTTCGACTCTACGCACACTTTCAGCAGCAATCCTTCAAGGACTCACTCAAGTTCACAACCCTGAGACTTTTACCTGGCCTGTGGACTCCTTGCACGACCTGTACCCAACTGCACCTTTGAGGAAATGAGAACAAAATCTATCTCTATTTGAACCCCTTTGTCAACGCACTCCTTGCGGACAATTCGACTGCACTCCTTGCAGGAATATCTGGCTCAAATAGAGAAACAATTGAAAGTCATTCCTTCTTCCCTTCAGATTTCAAGCTCAACCATGAAATAACATACACAGCGATAAAGAAAATGCATAACAGGAAATAAACATTAATTGAGCAAAACATCAATACACAGAGAACAAACACATAGCCATGAATTTGAATCAAAGCTTCTTCTATTAATTCAAATGTTTGTACATGGATGTCTTTTACATATCTCTCTACTTGCTCTTCCTCTTGTCTTCTATGCTTAGGATCCTATTACAATGATGCAATGAGGGTGTCTATATCTTTTCTGCCTCCTTCTCCTAAACTGTCTAGTCTAGAATTAAAATCCTATCTACCTGCATTAACTCTATTAAATGGCGTCTATCTACTAAGGATGAGAGATATCCGCTCAAGGTCCATTTACAATATACAAGTGCGCCTCATCTTAAATGTCTCATTTAAGATCGCGCAACAACTTCCAAGGAAATTTCAAAATTTGTGCTGGCTTATCCAGCTGTCTTCCGCTTCCACGCTGGCTCGCTTGATGAGTTGGCGATGCTCCTGCATCAATATCCATTCCCAGAATGAAGTTAGTTGCAATGAGATCTTCATGTCGAACTTGGAGGATAAATTCATCTTCACCTTCTTTATTGTGTCCATGTTGTTTCCAATCAACACCATGTCATTGACATACAATGCTACATATATGAAACACCCACCTTCTTCTTTGTAATATATGAAGTGATCAAATTTTTTTCACACAAATCCCAAACTAAGGATGTATGTGTCCAAATTTTGGTACCACATCCTCGGTGATTTATTTAGACCATAAAAGGACCTTTTCAGTTTACACACCAAATATTTCTTTCCCTTTACTACAAATTCTTCAGGTTGTTCATGTAGATTTCCTCTTCCAGGTCCCCATGTAGGAACATTTTCTTCACATCCATCTGTTATGTTTCCAGATGAAATGTTGCAATGAGAGACATTAGTACTCCAATGGAAGTTAATTTTGTGTCATGGAAAAAAATATCACCAAATTTGACTCCTTCGACTTGGGAATATCCTTTCACTACCAGTCGAGCTTTGAATTTCGCAACTTGACCTGTTGCATTCATCTTTTCCTTGAATACCCATTTTCTATTGACAAGACTTCTTCCACTAGGTAACATGAGTAAGTCCCATGTCTCATTCTTGTGCAAGGATTCGATCTCTTCCACCATGGATTCCTTTTAGATTTTTCCCTCTGCTTAGTTGACTACCTCCTTGATCGACTTTGGTTCATCCTCGATGGAAGTTAACATGAATATGGAACAAAAGTCGAGTAGAATATTTCTTTCGACCAATTTTCTTATTCTTTCTGATCTCCTTACAACCGAGGTCAGTTTTTCCACCTCTTATTCTAATTCATTCGAGTCATCTGAATCATCTTCTTCATTCCTATGTTCAAACCACACCTTCTATGGATTATTCTTGGTCTGAACAATTTCTTCAAGCTCAGAATTACTTCCAACTTCTCTGAAGACCACATCTCAAATGTACATTTATTTCCTTGATGCAATATCCTAGAGCTTATATACTTGAATTCCTTCTTTATATCTAATGAAATACATTTGTTTGCCTTCTTGTCCATCTTGCTCCTCTTTTCCTTGGGAACATACACAAATGCATCATAGCCAAATACTTTGATATGTGAAACCCAAGGCTTCTTACCAGACCATACCTCATGTGGATTCATGTCGACTAATGCTGACAAAGGAGACATATTCACTAGATATTTTGTAGTGTCAAGTGCCTCCAGATAGAATTCTTGTGTGAGCCCAACACCACTGAGCATGCTCCTTGCCTTGTCCATCAATATTATTTTCATTCTCTCAACAAATCCATTTTGTTGTGGGGTATATGGTGTGGTATTTTGGTGTACTATACCACATTGCGTGCATAATTGACCAAATTATTTTCCATAGAATTCACCAACATTGCCAGTTCTCATCATCTTAATATGGATATCTATCTGGTTTTCAAAAAGAGTTTTAAACTCTTTGAATTTCTCAAAAACCTCTAATTTATTCCTCACAAAAGATATCCACGTCTTCTTGGAAAAATCATCTAAGAAGGAGAGATAATACAAGGATCCACCAAGTGAAGGCATTGTAACAAGGCCAAACACATCACTATGAACCAACTCTAGAATACCATTTTCCCTTGTCGCTCTATATGGGAACCTCACCCAATTTT
>ML826617.1:49424-112512 GCA_009831015.1 Picea engelmannii
CACCCTAAAGTAGAAGTAGAATGATGGAACCACTGTCACACTATCACTATGAGATATACCACTGTAAACCTGTACCAATAAATATGAACCATGCATCAACCTGTACCTCAACCTGTAATCAACCTGTACCATAAACAAGTGCAACAACCATGCACCAACCTGTAATCAACCTGTACCATAAAAAGTGTGTCCAACCATGTACCAAGTATGCACCAATCATGTGTCAACTACTCATCAACTATGACTTATCAATATGTACCAACATCATCAACTATACACCTCAGGTATGTGCACCAACTCATCAACTACTTGTCTCAACCATGTACTCAACATGTACCACAACCAAAATACCTCATCAATTTCATCATCCAAATCTGATTTGTAGCTCTATAATAGAATTTTTGTATATGATCGCATTCCTTCAAACCTTCCTTAGCTTTAAAAACAAGAGACTAGCATTTTCATCAAACTTTTCTTTAGTCTCACATGCCTAGTTTTGGATTAGTCAACAACCCTAACTTGAAGTAATCATAAATTTGAACCTGTAATGTATAAATATATGAAACTGATATACAATGTTAGTCAATGTGTTTAATACAATTCCTCCAAGTTTCACTACTTGGAACCTCTCAGAAAAGGAGTTATAGAAAAAATTACATACCTTGTTGAATTCTGGCTTATTCTGGAGAGTGACCTTGTAGAGCGTGCCCCACAAAAAATATTTGATGAAATTATTTGAAACTATTAAAAAGAATACTAAATATTGTACCCTAACCAACACATTTGGTCTCACTAAATTTGGATTTTTTATGAAGAAGTTATGACTTGTTTACCCGAAACACCTGATTTTGACTAGTTTCAGGACTGACCACAAACCCTATTTTCCATGGAGTGTAACTCCCAAAATACAACGACCCACAAGCTGAATTTTGTTTCAAAGATACTTGTATATGTTTTCTCACTTTAATAGCCATTTCATAGTCTAAATCATTATAGAAAAAAAGTTATAGTGAAAATAGTGAGATGACCTGTAAATAACATACCTTAGAAAGCACCATCAAAAGAATTTATCCTTCCTTGCATTTCGGCCTTCTTTTCTTCACCTTCATTCAGAATTCCGGTTTAGATATCCTTGGTTACCTCAAACACATATATATATTTAATATTCTCAAGTGTGATTCAAATGAGAGAGCCTTGTCTCTTATTTATACTCTCCAAGTAGCTTCCTTAAAAACATCTTCTAGGTCACTTGGCCCACTTTCCTTATTTTAGGGTTTGGTCCACCTCTAATTTCTCAATTAAATTTATTATTGAAATAATTTATTTTTTGTTCACTTTGAATTATAATACACTCATCACTTCACTTTATTATTTACCTTTCAAAATCTCTTAAACCACTTTGACTACTTTGACCTTTTGGGGCTTCTAGATGACATATGAGGGTCCTCCAACTTCGTAATGCCATAACTATCAAACCGTGAGGTGTTATGTGACATTGTACATACCAACAGAAATGGAATGACATGTACTATCCATATAGAATAGTATTATATGAAAATATATCATTACTCATACCGTTACCCATCAAACAAACTTGGGTCCATTACCCAAACCTGGGGTCTTCAACTTCTCATGGCCATAACTCTCTAACCATGAGGAATTATGTGACGTTCCACATACCACCGGAAATGAGATGACAAGAACTATCCATATAGGATATTTTCCCTGACAAACTCACTTGCCTTCATCTCATTATTCCACAATTAAGCATGGGTTCTATTACTCCACAAAGCGTCTTCTCGT
Source organism: Picea engelmannii (assembly GCA_009831015.1). Classification (NCBI taxonomy): domain Eukaryota; kingdom Viridiplantae; phylum Streptophyta; class Pinopsida; order Pinales; family Pinaceae; genus Picea; species Picea engelmannii. The sequence goes on from ML826617.1 coordinate 51,228, forward strand.
GAGGGCTTTCACCATAAGGGGACCACTTTGGAGTTCATCCATATTTACTTCTTATCAACCATGAAAAAAAAATAATGAGTCATATTTACATCAAACAATATTGGGTTCATTACCCAAGCCTTTGTTCTATGGGGCTTTCTTCAAGGGTTGACATCAATGACAACCAACCTGTTGACGGGAAAAATTGATCTCTCGTCAACTGGAGGAGTGAATCCAGTCCAGGGTTGTCTACTTAACCCAATCCATTTGGATTAATCCCCTCCAATGGGTTTAGCAGCTCCGTTGGCCGATCTAATTCCTAAGAAAGCGAAAAACAAAACTAAAGAAGAGAAAATAACTTGATGAAAAACACTCGCTGAAAACTATATACAGATAAAATATATATTTACAGTTTACTAACTAATATTATAACGTAAGTCTACTTATTGTATCTATAATATATACAAATGACTTTATTTCTAATATATATATAACATTTACAAAATACGAATTTTAATCTAAATCCGCGAAAATCGAATATGGATTGATTTATTAAACAACAACAAAGCTATCATTCAATCCTTTTAATTTATTTTCTTATAATGTTTATAAACAAGAAATGGAATAACAAATTATCTAATTGAAAACATAAATCATAGATAATAGAAAAAATTTTAGCTACAAGAGGTTTTTGTATTCATTAAACTAATGAAATTAAACTAGTAAACTGACCTGTTATCACATCCCATATTCGTCCTGTGTATAGAATCCAATATCGCTGTCTGATGAGGCAAACCTGCAAAAGATCCTACAAATGATTCTCATAAACGTGAAGTAGTAATCATTGAATCTGAATGATAGAACATATAAGAGATATAGTAAAAACAATCTTATAATTTCACAAGTGACCACATTGAGATAAATCCTGCTGTGAAAACTTGTGTATAAGTGTTCAACGAATGATGAAGATAAATCTCTTAATCTCAAGTTTGAACAGAATAATCACTGTATGTTATATATGGGACATAAAACATGGATATAATATAAATTTTATCATACCAATCTGCAATAAACCACAATAGCTAAAGCAATCACAATCTAATTACAAATCAAAATAATCATAACTTGAATAAAAACACGATATGGAGAAGCTAAAGTTGTGACAAATATCATATTCTATTCAAGTCTGTAAATCAGAAATCCATTGTTTTTGCCCCAGGCAGAGATCATTTCATGTTTACAAAATAACATACTTATATAGGTTCCAGGAACAAACCGTTTCCTGTTGATAACATCCAATCTGTTTGAAAAAATGTGGGGGATGCAACCTCCCAGATTTTACTTGATACCAAAAACGAACATCCTAATCTATTTACTAAAAACATAAAGATGGTATGACTAGAAGATCCCAAGAGTGCTTCAAATCTCTTTGAAAGTCATGAGTTCTTGTTAACAAATAAAAATAAGAATATTTTAGATATATTTTCAATTATCGAGACAAGCAATTCGATTTTTTCTAACTAGCTACAGAATCTCACGATTCTGTAGATAGTTATAATTATAACTAGAATCATATTTTATTCAATCAAACAAAACAAACTAAAAAGTAATCTATGTAAACAAATCATGTATGCTAAATTGAGAAAGACAGAATCATACTAAACTTTGAAAGAGATCATACCTCAAATTAAGGGATTCAAACAAATCAAGTAATTTTGGAATTTACTATTGCTGTCGCTGCTTCCACATTCTTAAAAATAACAGACCTTGTAGTTTTTTTTCATTTGTCTTTGGCTTGAGATATGGATTGGAGTCTGTTATTCTCATTCATTAACGAATGCACCTGGTCTTCCAAAGATTTAAGCCAAGACTGTAGTAAAGGCACATCCTTGTAATACCTGTCGATCCAGGATCAACATTCATTACAGTGCGGCTGTAGAGACTGTGTATTGGCACTGATAGTATTAACAACTAGAGAATCATCCATTTAACATGTAATTTCATCACGGAGTTTGATTCCAGGAAAATTGGGATTGTCCTTTAGACACGGTGGTAGGTTGGTAACATAATCATATGGTCTGTCAGGACAAAGTCCATATGAGTATGGATACTCTTCGGCCAAGAACCTTTCAATTTCCAAATCCGAACCTTCACTAATCTCAATTGTGTTTTATATGTGTGGACAGGGTTTGGGTTTGTTTTGAGCACATCGTGAAACCCAACGAGCAACCTTTTTATTCTTATAATTAATATCGACATTGCCTTTAAGCTTTTTCCCTCTGGGTTTTTTAACAGTCTTAACAAAACTCTTAGGATACGAATCCGGTTGAGTGTCGGGTTGAGTAGAATCAGTGTAGGTCGAGGGTTCCAAATTAGAGATAGGATCATAGGGCATGAGCGAAGGAGGAGAGATGGCAGGTTTCATAAGGGTTTATGTGATGACAGGCTTGTCAACCTGTCCCAACTCACTATTACCAAAGTTGTTTTGTAACAAAAAAGCATCCCAACAATCGTTGTTTAATTTCAACTAATGCATAATGATAATCTTGATTAAACCATGATGGAACAAACTAGAATAAGACTTATTCCTCTTAAACCTCTTTCCCATATTGTATAGACTTCTAAGGAGGAAATAGGGCATGTTCAGTGGGAAATCAATAAATCTCATAAGCAATCGCAGGTTATACAAGAAAACTAACCCAAATATCCCTTCACATGTAATAAACTATTTCACAATAGCTAACAGATCATGCCATCTAGGTTTTAAAGATGAGACAAGCATACCTCAGTGGCAGCTAGTAATTTTCCTTGAGGTGAACAACAATGACCAGGGGACTTCTTCAACCTTTGCGTTCTTGAACCATTTTTTCCCCACAGCTGGTAAACTGGTAACTTGGCTTATAAAATATTCATTTACCTCAAGCTGCACGTATCCTATTTTTTCTCTGCAACCGTCGAATGTCAACGTGAACTCTTAAGCAACTCTCAGATTGAAACCCTCAAACTTTTCAATAAACAAATGTCGGTCGTTTCTTTCTAAGTCGTCTCTGGTGTTTTCAAATGATAACAAGTTTTGGATGCCATTGGGCTCAATCCTCACCATAGGATCCATGGATAACATAATGTAATCAACACGGAAATTGAAGGTAGGGTTTGATAGAAAAAAAACAGATCCATAGCCCCGAATAAAACAATGTTGTGATAGTTCAAAATGGTAGGCAGGAGCGTTAATCGCCATGCGTGGGAAAGAGATCGTGAAGCTCGAGGCCATACAGAGAAATAATATCATGCTATAAATCATGTGATACCTTGGGATATGGGTAGTGTAAGGATGTAAGTGCTTGTATACCATAGAGCGCACACATTCATGATTTGATTACAAGGCAAAAATTTCAAATAAAGATTGTGTTAAAGTTTTTTATGAATCAAACCCCATTACTATTAATCAAATATTGATGAGTGGGAGGTTTTTTACTTATGTAACCAAGAAAGATTTAGGACCAAGGAGTTATAAACAAGAAAAACAATCATGTTCATAGTGAAATACGACAATTCGACAATAGACCATATGAACAGTTATCCTTTGATCAAAAATCGAAACCAAGTGTGAATTCTAGTTGTGATTTTCATGCTTACATTCATGAAAACAAAAATCGAAAGGAAGGTATGTAAAAAGAGACATGTGATAAGTGTCGTTGCTCACAACGAGTAGTGAAAATTTAGAGACCCCGTGTAGGCAGCTTATAAACAATAGAAATTACATTATTGCTTCCAACAATGGAAACACGCTAGTAGAAGTAGTTATCTCTGCCAAATGAACGAGTTCAGATTAGGATAATTAGAAAAAATTTCGAATCGAAAACAACCAAAAAAGTTGTATAAACATCGTAAACAATTTAAAATGCATTCCAATTTCAGATTACGGTTATTTTAAAAAGACAAAAACTAACAACAATCTTAACAGAAGAGAGTCATGATATTAAAGTTAAAATATTCAATATTGTTGACAGAGCCGCTGCTGCCAGCAGGCGTCCATAGCCTCGACAAGGATGTCATTTAACCCACTTTGATATTTGTATCCTACCAAGAACTTCCAGATCAAAACGAAGGACATTTAAGGTCAGGAAGAATCCATATCTGAGAATTTTCTTATACCTGACATTGCTTCACTGCCAGTGGGCCTATTCAATACCCCGACGAAATTATGTTGGCTTCATGCATGCATTTACACGCTGCCATCAAACCTGTTCAGTATCCCAATGGGTTTACAAGCACTTCCCATAGCTCTCTGAAGGTTTATTTAGTTTTAATGATATTTACTAGAGCGGGGTGATGCTGAAAATCCTGGTTTTTTGGACATGTCACAGTAAATTATAGACCTTGAAGAAATTTCTTAGTTGTCCTTCATGAAGATCTATAAATAGTTTGTTAATAAAACCAACTTTCAAGAGCAGGGAGACATCTCTGAGTTGTTCTCTTAAGGAACAGGGACAGCGTAAGAAGAATTTTTATGGATGATCGTGAGTAACTTCAGTTACAGATTGAAATCAAGAAATACTTTTCAAATAACATGTTTTTTTTAACATGACTGCAAACTTCAGAAAAATGTCATAATTGATGCTTAAACAACCTTCACCAGTCATTTTAGAGAGGAAATTTTTCTATTCTCTTTGTCTGAACTAGCCCATGATGCAGACATGTGTGTCTTAAAAAGAAAGACTGATAAGCATAAAGGAAAAATCAAAACAAACCAGCAAAGAAAAGAAAACAACAAGAAAAACAAAACTATTTACACAGTGTACATGGGAGTGTCATCAGGCAAAGTACCTTTTTAGAGATTGGTCATTCACCAGAAAGGTGTCTGGCTATCCCTCTAAATTCTGTAATCGAAAGGAACTGGGACCCAATTTCTCAGCAATTAAGAATGGTCCCAGCCACAAGTTCTGAAACTTTGTATGCTCTCCTTTTCCCTCATGAGGTTTATCCCATTTCGGGACAAGGTCACCTACTTCAAAATTTCTATCAGAGGCAGAATTGGAATCAAACCAGTTTTTAACAATGAGTTGATGTTGATCCAATTTCCATTTTTCTTGAGCCCACACTTCTTCTAATTTTAACAAAGCGTTAATTCGACTCTCCAAAGGGGGACAATCCTCTTCCTATACTTTCTGCGATAACTGCAGAGATGGAAGGAGGACATGTGGTGGAAGAATCACCTCTCTGCCATAAACGAGAAAGAAAGGTGAGTTACCCACAATAGTTTTAGGAGTTACTCTATCAGCCCAGATTGCATTTAACAGTGCGTTATGCCAATTTTTATGGTTTCAGAGACTGTTCTCTTGATAATTTTGATCAGATTTTTATTAGTCGATTCTGCCAAACCGTTGCCTTGGGGGTAATAGCTGGAAGAATACTTTAATTTAATTCCTTTTTCTAGAGTGAAATCACTCATCTCAAGAGACAAAAAATAAAAAGCATTATCAAATACCAGGCATTCAGGGATACCGAAACGAGTAATAATATTTGAATTCAAGAAAGATATTACCTGGCTGGTATTTACAGCTTTTAATGGGGCAGCCTCAGACCACCTGGTGAAGTAATCTATGGTTGTTATGATATACTTATGCTACTGTGAGGATGGCATATTGATTGGGCCTATAATATTTAGACCCCACTACTGGAAATGAGAGTCTATCGAAACTGGTTGCAGAGGGAAAGTTGGTTTCTATATCCATCCGGATGCTTTTTGAAAAATTACACATTTGCGACACAAAGAATGAGCGTATTTAAAAATGGTAGGCCAGTAATAACCTTCTCTTAATACTTTATGGGCAGTGGTGTCTACACCAAAATGTCCACTAGCTTCTGTTGCATGCAATTCCAATAAGACTTTTTCAGCTTCATCTTTCTCAAGACAGCGCATTAGTACTCCATTGAAATTTTAACGAAACAGAATACCATTAATCAGCTAAAAAGAAGCATATTTTAATCTTAGTGCTCTTCTTTTTTTGGGATCCAGGTGACGGGGAGCTAATCCATGTTCAAGACAAAATTTTATATCATCATACCAGGGACTAACAGGGTTTTGTGCACAACAGATTTGATTTTGATAGAGTTGTCCTGGATTTAACATATCATTTTCCTCTTCCTGTCCTACAGTTGAATCAACAACCAATTTGCATAACCCTTGGCCTCTTACTATTTTTGCTGGGGTGATTTCTATGTAATATTCTTGCAAGGATGTGACCCAGTTTTCCCTTTTTTCGCCTAGTTCTTTTTGTACTAACAGATTTCTGACAGTCGGGTAAGGAACAATGATTTTCATCCTAGATTTCAAAAGATAAGATCGAAAGTGCTTTACTACGTTGAAAATAACATAGGCTTGCTGATCTACTACTGGGTAATTAAGTTCCACCCCCTTGAAGGCTGAGCTCATAAAGGCGATTGGGACTTCGTTGTTTTCAACATTCTTTTGAGTTAGGACGGTGGCGTATGAACGGTCAGAAGAAAATGTGTAGAGGGTGAAGTCTTGCGAAAAGTCGTGGATCATTAGAGAAGGAGCATCTATTATGGCCTTTTTTATTGAATCAAAAGCTTGGATTTCTAAAGGTCCCCAATGGTACTGTACATCCTTTTTTATTAGATTTTGTAATGGTCTCACCATTTGTGCAAAGATGGGGACGAATCTCCTAACAAAGTTTATCTGACCTAAGAAAGATTGCATGGAATTTTTTGATGAGGGATGGGGCAATTTCTAAATGACTTGAGTTCTTTCAGGGTTGATAACCATCCCTTTGTTCGATACAATGAATCCTAGGAGTTTACCTTGTTCTACTGCGAAAATAGATTTTTTAGGATTCAAAGAAATGTCGTACTTAAGACATCACTGTAGAACGGATCTTAAATGAGCTAGATGATCTTCTTTATTTTTAGAGAAGACAGTGATATCATCCAGGTAAACTACGACATATTGATTGATTAAGCCTTAGAAAGTGATGTCCATCGCTCTCTGGAAAGTGGCACCGGTGTTTATGAGTCCAAAGGGCATCTTTCTATAAGCATAGGTGCTCCATGGAGTGCGGAAGGTGGTTTTGAGTTGGTCTGGAGGGGACATCAGCACTTGGTTATACCCTGAAAAACCATCCAACAAGGATAATCTTTCAGAACTAGATACTTGTTGAAGGATCTGTTCCATGGGAGGGATAGGATAGTTGTCTTTATCATACGCTCAATTAAGATTTTTGAAATCGACACATAGTTGGATTTCACCACTCTTCTTTCGGACAGGGACAAGATTAGAGACCCATTGCGTGTGCCTAACTGGGAAGATTATCTTAGCGTTCAGGAGTTTGTTTAATTCCTTCTTGACAGTTGGTTCAATTTTTGGGTGCATTTTCCTTAACTTTTGTTGAAAAGGTTGGGTTTGGGGGTTTCATAGGAATAACATGTTGTATGATGTTAGGATCAAAGGTTTTTAGGTCTTCATACATCCAAGCAAAAACATCTTTGAATTCCTTAAACAACTTAATAAACGCTACTTTTTCTTGATCAGAACACCCCACCTCTAAATTAATGCACTGTGGATTGTCTTTAGTTCCCAAATTTACCTTTTCATACGTCAAAGAGGAACTACTCATTTTATAGTTCACTGATTTTCTGAACTTTTCATGAAGATCATAAAAATTTTCTAATCTAACTACAGATTTTGGGATAGAATTTACCATGTCTGATGAAGATTCTGGAGATCTTGGATCTGGTATTACTGTAAATTCATGAAGATTTTCATCATGAGTACCTTCATCGATCACTGCACCCTGGAAGGTTTCTTCCATATGAAAGAAACTTATAATCTATTGATCGTCATCGAAGACTCTCCAATTTGTGATGTTGTCTGTGACGGACGGTCTGAACAACTGCTCGATGGAGAATGCATTTGGAGATAATCCTTTTGAGGAAAAAATTTTGAAGCTACGTTAGCTAACAAATCAGCTTTCGAATTATTCATTCTAGGAATCGAATTTATGTTAAATGCGGAAAACTTATTCATCAAATTCCATACCTCAGTTTGGTAGCTTTTAAAGTGCAGAGATAAACAATGGATAGCATTTTTTACCTGTCTAACCACGATTTCTAAATCACCAAAGACAGTTAAATTTTGAATGTTCAGATCTAACGCTTTTCTGAGGCCTTGCAGGAGTGCCTCATATTCGACTGTGTTGTTCATACATTCGAATCCTAACCTGCAAGCAATCAGAGTCTTGTTACCTACTGGATCAATGATCATGCAACTTGCACCAACTACTTCCTTGGATTTTGACCCATCAAAGTAAGGAGACCATATTTGATTGTTGTCAGTTGCATGTGACCACTGGGCAGAAGCTGTTGATTGTGTATATGTCAAAATTTCAGACTGTTGTTCTAGGTTAGTGATCATGGAAGTTTCGGCCACGAAATTACTGAAAAAGGTATCCATCCCTTGTATTTCGGGTGAATATCCAAAAGGAGTGAATGGTTCATTGGGATCATTTAAATCAGTCACCGTGAACTTTAGATAATGTTCATGATTTACCTTGATTCTGTTGGGCTTTCCATTTTCGAGCAACCACAAGTGAGACCAGTCTGTCGCAAAGTAGCCATGTAATTGTTCTGACCAGTCTCTTCTTAAAAACAGACCATAAACTTCTAGGATATCTACAACAATAATATCAATCACTTGATGAACTTTAGGGTTAGATGACAATCTTATAAGAACATTTCACAATTCGCCTATCACTTTAACACTAGTTCGATCAAGTTGGATAATCTTCAAGGTGGATGGTTGAAATTCAACATTAATCTTTTGAGAAATAGACCAAGGCATTATGTTAAATGACACACCTGAATCTACCATGCAGTTGTGTACGCTCCTATTGAAAATTTCAAAAGTTAACAAAAATGGAGGGACATTTCTGCGAGTATTAATAGTGGAAGCTTGTTTCTTTTTACTCACAGCCTCTAAAACTGATTTATCTACATTTGTTACATTATTTACAGGAAGGTCTCCTTTATCATGGGGATCAGAAGTAATTTTGGTGGAGGCCTTCTAAGGAACTTTGGGGTTGTTCTAAACACCTTTGTTACTGCTCGGATTGCCATTTTTGTTGTTCTCTGCAATATTTTGTTGCATTTTTTGCAGAAGAAAAGGTAATTTTAATAATTCATAAACAGAAATGTTAGCCCTAAGCTTCTTTAAATCTTCAACCAAATCATAATCTAAACTTGTGTTTACTTAATGCTATTTAGTCTCAGTTGATTTAGACTGTTTTGGAGGAAAAGTCATAGTGATTTCAGAAGAATGCTTGTTTGCTGTCTTGCTCCTAGTATTGTAAGGATGCATTGTTTGGAAATTAGCTTGAAAAATGCTATCCAAAAAATTTCCAGAAATGTTCGGAGAAGATTCATCTTCTTCTACTATCTCTTGTTTTGCTGCTTCTTCAGGAATCTCAGGAGGAATCAAGTTATCATGTGCTTCAAGAATCGTTTGAATAGCAAATTGCAGGCTTTCTAGATTTACGCCTTCAGTATTTCAATTAGGTTGGTTGGTGGGGAAAAGCTTCCTAAAAGGGCATTTGTAAGGCCCTTTGATCGAAGAAGCTTCTTCAGTCGTCCTTTTCAAATATATAACTTGATTGGACAGTTTTTGAATGACTTTCTGTAAGTTTTCTAAATCTAAGCTTTCAGGTTGAGCTTTGTTTTGGGAAGGTCTAGGGAGGATTTAGATTTTCTTTTTGAACAATGAACTATTCTCTGTCTCATTTCTAGTAGTGTCTTTTAAACTGATAATGTCTTTCTCTATTTGACTGGCCTCTTCGAAGGCTTCTAACAATGTGGCTTTCTTAGATCTCTTTACCCAAATGGCTATGTTTTTATGTAAGGCCTTCGTATAATAAGCGATAATAAGATTCTCGGCAGGCATCGAATCTGTAGGGATTCGGTTCTTTGTTAAACAACAACAAATATATCATTCAATCTTTTTGATTTATTTTCTTATAATGTTTATAAATAAGAAATGGAATAACAAATTGTCTAATTGAAAAAAAAAACATAGATAATATAAAATGTTTTAGCTACAGGAGGTTTTTGTATTCATTAAACTAATGAAATTAAACTAGTAAACTAACATGTTATCGCATCACATATTCGTCCTGTGTATAGCATCCAATCTTGTTGTCTGATGAGGCAAACCTACAACAGATCCTACAAATGCTTCTCATAAACGTGAAGCAGTAATGATTGAATCTGAATGATAGAACATATAAGAGATATAGTAACAACAATCTTATAATTTCACAAGTGACCACATTGAGATAAATCCTGCTATGAAAACTTGTGTATAAGTGTTCAACGAATGATGAAGATAAATTTCTTAATCTCAAGTTTGAATAGAATAATTATTGTATGCTATATATGGGACATAAAACATGGATATCATATAAATTTTATGATACCAATCTGCAATAAACCACGATAGCTAAAGCAATCACAATCTAATTACAAATCGAAATAATCATAACTTGAATAAAAACATGATATGGAGAAGCTAAAGCTGTGACAAATATCATATTCTATTCAAGTCTGTAAATCAAAAATCCATAGTTTTTGCCCCAGGCAGAGATCATTTCAAGTTTACAAAATAACATACTTATATAGGTTCCAGGAACAAACTGTTTCTTGTTGATAACATCCAATTTGTTCGAAAAAATGTGGGGGATGCAACCTCTCAGATTTTACTTGATACCAAAAACTAACAGCCTAATCTATTTACTAAAAACATGAAGATGGTATGGCTGGAAGATCCCAACAGTGCTTCAAATCTCTTTGAAATTCATGAGTTCCTGTTAACAAATAAAAATAAGAAGATTTTAGATATAATTATCAAGACAGACAATTCGAATTTTTCTAACTAGCTACAGAATCTCACAATACTGTAGCTAGTTATAATTATAACTAGAATCACATTTTATTCAATCAAATAGAACAAACTAAAAAGTAATCTATGTAAACAAATCGCGTATGCTAAATTGAGAAAAACAAAATCATACTAAACTTTGAAGGAGATCATACCTCAAATTAAGGGATTCAAACAAATCAAGTAATTTTGGAATTTACTATTGTTGTCGTTGCTTCCACGTTCTTAAAAATAACAGACCCTGTAGTTTTTTGGCGTTTATCTTTGTCTTGAGCTATGGATTGGAGTCTTCTATTCTCATTCATTAACGAATCCACTTGGTCTTCCAAAGATTTAAGCCGATACTATAGTAAAAGCACATCCTTGTAATACTTGTTGATTCGGGATCAACATTCATTACAGTGCGGCTGTAGAGACTGTGTATTGGCACTGATAGTATTAAGAGCTGGAGAATCGTCCACTTGACATGTAGCTTCATCATGGAGTTTGATTTGAGGAAAATCGGGTTTGTCCTTTAGACATGGTGGTAGGTTGGTAACATAATCGTAGGGTCTATCAGGACAAAGTCCATATGAGTATGGATACTCTTCGGCCAAGAACCTTTCAATTTCTGAATCCGAACCTTCACTAATATCAATTGTGTTATCTGTGTGTGGATAGGGTTTGGGTTTGTTTTGAGCACATCATGAAACCAAACAAGCAACCTTTTATTCTTATAATTAATATCGACGTTGCCTTTAAGCTTTTTCCCTATGGGTTTTTTAACAGTCTTAACACAACTCTTAGGATACGAATCAGATTGAGTGTTGGGTTGAGTAGAATCAGGGTAGGTCGAGGGTTACAAATTAGAGATAGGATCACAGGGCATGAGCGAAGGAGGAGAGATGGTAGGTTTCACAAGGTTTTCTATGATGACAGGCTTGTCAACCTGTCCCAACTCACTATTACCAAAGTCGTTTCGTAACACAAAATCATCTCAACAATCATTTTTTAATTTCGACTGATGCATAATGATAATCTTGATTAAAACATGATGGAACAAACTAGAATCAGAATTCTTCCTCTTAAACCGCTTTCCCATCTTGTATAGACTTCTAAGGAGGAAATAGGGCATGTTCAGTGGGAAATCAATAAAGCTCATAAGCAATCATAGGCGATACAAGAAAAATAACCCAAATATCCCTTCACATGTAATAAATTGTTTCACAATAGCTAACAGATCATGCCATCTAGGTTTTAAAGATGAGACATGCATACCTTGATCGCAACTGGTAGTTTTCCTTGTGGTGAACAACAATGACCAGGGGACTTCTTCAACCTTTGCATTCTTGAACCACTTTTGCCCCACAGCTGGTAAAATGGTAGCTTGGCTTATAAAATATTCATTTACCTCAAGCTGTATGTCTCCTATTTTTTCTTTGCAACCGTCGAATGTCAACGCGAACTCTTGAGAAACTCTCAGATTGAAACCCTTAAACTTTTCAATAAACAAACGCCAGTCGTTTCTTTCTAAGTCGTCTCTGGCATTGTCAAACGATAACAAGGTTTGGATGCCATTGGGATCAATCCTCACCACAAGAGACATGGATAATAGAAGGGAATCAACACGGAAATCGGAGGTAGGGTTTGATAGAAAAAACACAGAGCCATAGCTCCGAACAAAACAATGTTGCGACAGTTCGAAATGGTAGGCAGGAGCGTTAATCACCATGCGTGGGAAAGAGATCATGAAGCCCGAGGCCATACAGAGCAATAATATCACACTGTACCTCATGTGATACCTTGGGATATGGGTAGTGTAAGGATGTAAGCGCTTGTATACCATAGAGCACACACATTCATGACTTGATTACAAGGTAAAAATTTCAAATAAACATTGTGTTAAAATTTTTTATGAATCAAACCCCATTACTATTAATCGAATATTGATGAGTGGGAGGTTTTTCACTTATGTAACCAAGACATGTTTAGGACCAAGGATTTATGAACAAGGAAAACGATTATGTTCATAGAGAAATATGACAATTCAACAATAGACCATATGAACAGTTATCCTTTGATCAAAAATCGAAACCAAGTGTGAATTCCAGCTATGAGTTTTCATTCTTACATTCATGAAAACAAAAATCGAAAGGAAGTTATGTAAAAAGAGACAAGTGATAAGTGTCATTGCTGACAACGAGTAGTGCAAATCTAGAGACCCTGTGTAGGAAAATTATAAACAATAGAAATTGCATTATTGTTGCCAACACAACCTTAATCAACAATCTCCCCTCTTGGCATTGATGGCAACACTCTGATGCAATACTGAAGTCATATCACTCATGATCCCCCTGAAACCATGCCTTTGTCCTCTACATTTGATAAATCGTCTCCCCCTAGAACCATGCCGCTGCCCTCTGCATCTGATAAATCTTTCCCCCTTTGTCATCAATGGCAAAGGTATCTTTTCATCCGGGGTTTCTCCCCCTGACAGACTGTCCTCTTATGGTGCTTCCACATGTACATATAAGACATATAAGATAATCATTCAAATAGAATTCATTTTTGGAGTAGAAATAACTCCATGTCTTTGTTGAAGATATTCAAAGGCTTCCCGTGGAAGTGGTTTTGTAAATATGTCTGCCACTTGTTCTTTTGTGCCCACATACTCAACTCTGATGTTCTTTTATGCAACATATTTCCGTAGAAAGTGATACTTTATTGGAATGTGCTTCGTATTGGAGTGCATCAACGGGTTTTTTGAGATATTGATGGCACTTGTATTATCACAATATATTGGAATGGGCTCATCATACTCAACTTGTATATTTTCAAAGTTTGTTTCATCCAAAGAACCTGTGTACAACATGCTCCTACTGCAATATACTCTGCCTCAGCTGTAGATAGAGATACTGATGATTGTTTCTTACTTATCCATTACACCAAACACTCACCTAAGTAGAACGTTTCTCCACTAGTGCTTTGTCGGTCATCAATACAACCTTCCCAATCTGCATCTATGTAGGCAATAAGTGATAGATCTTTTCCTTTTGGATACCATAATCGAAAATATTCTATTCCTTTGAGATATCTGAAGATCCTCTTTATTGCTAATACATGTGATTCCTTTGGTGCTACTTGAAATCATGCCACCTATCCAACTTCCTGTATTACATCTGGTCCAGATATTGTCACATATAGTAGGCTGCCAATCATTGACCTATGTTTCCTCTGATCTGTAGACTTTGAATCATCATCTTTGATCAAGTTACAACTGGTTTGCATGGGAGTGATAACTGGTTTGCAATCTTCCATTCCGAACCTCTTTAGCATTTATCTGATATACTTGGTTTGAGAAATAAAAATTCCTTGGTTGCTTTGATGTATTTGAAGTCCCAAAAAGAAGGATAGTTCTCCTAGTAATGACATTTCAAATTCATTCTGCATGTCTTTTGCAAATTTTTGGCTTAACCTGTCATCATCACTACCAAAAATAATATCATCAACATAAAATTCAATTAATAAAATATTACCTTGACTTACCTTGATGTAGAGGTTGTTTTCTGCACTTCCTTTTTTGAACCCTGCCTGCTGCAAATACTTATCTAGTCTGGAGTACCATGCTCTAGGAGCCTGTTTTAGACCATACAAGGCCTTCTTTAATTTACACACATAGTATGTGTTCTCTGACAATTGAAATCATTCTGGTTGTTCAATGTAGACTTCTTCTTCAAGTTCCCCATTCAAAAAAGTTGATTTTACATCCATCTGATATACTTTAACATTTTTGGAGCATGCATAAGCTAAAACAAAATGGATTGCTTCCATTCTGGAAACTGGGGCAAATGTCTCTTCAAAATCAATTCCTTCAATCTGTGCATATCCTTTACATACCAATCTAGCTTTGTTCCTTGTAACTTGTCCATCTTCATTCAATTTATTCCTGAAAAACCCATTTTGTGTCGATCACATTCTTATTCTTTGGTCTTGGAACCAATTCCCAAGTGTCATTTTTCTCTATTTGATCCAATTCTTCATCCATGGCCTTACTCTAAAATTCATCCTTGCTAGCTTCTTCAAAATAGTTTGGTTCAATTATAGATAAGAGTGCTAGGTGTGTTTGTTCTGGTGAACATATTTTTCTTCTAGTCTCAACTCTTGCATCTTTGCTTCTAATAATCTGATCTGAAGGATGATTCTTCTGTACTTGTTTTCTAGGTGTCTTTGGAGATACTTGTTGAACTTGCTCTTCTACTTCTGTCGGATTCTCTTCATCTTCATCTTCCTCTTCTTCTTCTTTTTCATCTTCTTCTTCAAAAATTTGTTTCATTGATTTGTTTTCTTCTTCCTTTGATTCTGGTCTGCCTGTTTCATCAATTGTTACATTGATTCTTTCCACAACTTTGTTTAATATTAGATTGTAACACTTGTATGATTTCCTTGTACTTTAGTAACCAACAAGTATTCCTTTGCCCACACGAGAGTCAAACTTTCCCATTCTTCCATCTTCTCTTTTGATGTAGCATTTGCTTCCAAAAACTATGAAGTTCTTCACATTTGTTGGTCTTCCTTTCCATAGCTCATAGGGAGTTTTATCAGTGTTTTTTCTGAGCATTACTCTATTTTGAATGTGAATTGCTGTATGCACTACCTATGTCCAAAAAATATCTGTCAACTTTGAATCCATTATCATTGTTCGAGCCATTTATTGTACTGTCTTGTTCTTTCTTTCAACAACTCCATTCTGTTGAGGTGTCCTAGCGATGGAGAAATGCCTTTTGATTCCATGATTGCTGTAGTAGTCCTTTAATTCCTTTGAGGTGAATTCTCCTCCATTATCCAATCTTAAGCATTTGATTCTTGAATCCATCTCATTTTCAACCATTTCCTTGTAGATCTTGAAATTTTCAAAATATTTTAATTTGTTCTTGAGAAAGCAAACTGCAGTCATTCTTCTATAATCATCAACTAATAACATAAAGTATCTCTCACCTTTTAAGCCTTTTGTTGTAGTTGGTCCAACTAGATCAGTATGCATAGTTTCCAGTGGTTTTGTTGTTGAATATTCGTTTGATTTGAACCTGGTCTTAGTTTTCTTTCCTTGTTGGCAATGCTTGCATAAAGTGTTGGTTGGTTTCGTGATCTAGGGAATTTCTCTGACTGCTTCTCTTTTGCTAACTTTGACAAGGTTATCAAAATGCATGTGACCCATTCTTCTGTTCCATAGCCAACGTTCATCTTCCTTTCCTAGACAACACTTTTCATTTCCAATTTCGCTTAACACATATATGTTGCTTGAAGTTATTATAGTTGTAGCGACCAATTTCCCTGAGCCTTCTTTTCTTATCTCACACTTTTGTGAATCGAAAGTAACTTTATGACCCTGATCACACATTTGACTCATGCTTAAAATATTATGTTTCATATCTTCTACTAGTAGAACATTTTTTTCCTTTTCATTATTGTTCCCAATTTAGACTGTGCATTTTCCAATGATTTTGGATGAATCATCATTTCCAAATGAGACTGATCCATCTCTTTCCTTTCATAATGTAAGAAACTTGTCTCTATCACCTGTCATGTGTTTTGAACATCCACTGTCAACATACCAACCACGTTTCTTTTGTTTAGCTTGTAGAGCGATTGTGCATTCTTCATTGCTATACTGATCTTTCTTTCTTATCCATGTCATTTTTTGAGGTTCTTGTTTGTGACTCTGTTGAGGTTCTTTAGGAGGGACTATCATTCTGTAATTTTTGGCCATGTGTCCAAAATTGTTAAATTTGTAACATTCCACTTCAGTGCTCAAGGATTCAAACTTGTTGTAACTTCTTCTCTATGTTTCATTAGGTCTTCTTGAATAACCCCTTTGTGTATGGTTCTCAAAGTAGTTATTGTTCTTGTTGTTAGCTCTGCAATTTACAACTTTATGTCCAAAATTATTACGAGCATAACATAAACCAAAAAATATAGTTTGATACCTGGTACTTGAAGATCTTATGAAAGGAGGTGCTCTTATGAATCCTTCTTCTTCTTGAGGCATGTCTATCTGTTGTTGATTCTGAAATCTGAATCTTCTCGGTGGAAGAGTGTCCCTGTAATCTTCCTTGTATATCTTTTTATCCCCTTTGATTGTTTCTGCATATATTTTTGGATTTGTTTCTTTCTCTGTTGTTTTGGATCTTGATCCCTTTTCTTTCTGATTGTATCGAAGTCCGGACTTGTCAAGATAAGATTTTTGACTGCTAATAATGTCATCTAGAACTTTTGAGCTATTCTTCATATTTTTCTTTTGAATATCCTTTCTTAGTGTGAAAATCTCTTCTTCTAGGTTTCCAATGATCCTGTCCTTTCCTTCTAGCTATTCTTTGAGTGCTTCTTCAATTCTTTTAACTTCTTTTATTTGAAACTTCAATTTTGTGATCATTTGTTCTAGTTCTTGAGTGTTTTTTTTCTTATCTAGTTCTGCTTGTAGTTTCTTGTTTTTCTTCTTTTCTCTTCTGATAACTTCTATGGCACTCATTAATTCTTCTCGGAAGTCAACTTTTTCCTCTTTAATTTCTTCTTCATATGCTTATTCATATTCTTCTCCGGAGTCTTCTTTATTAGAGTCTTTTGCTACCATGAATAGAACTCTCCCTGTTTCACTATCACCGACTTCATCTTTATCTGATGATGAGATGTCTTCTTTGGTGCAAAAGTTTTTCTTGAAAATTTTCTTTGTAGTTCTTTTACCTTTATATGTTTTTCTGCCTTTTGAGTAACCTTCATCATTTCTCTTTTTCTTATGAGGACATTTGTTAGCAAAATGACCAATACCATCACAATTGAAACAAAATAAAGGAAGCTTACCTCTATACCTACTGTTGGTTCCATTGTTCAGCCTTTTGATGAAGTTGGCCACTTCTTCGTCATCTTCCGAGACGTCACTGTTGCTGCTATATTCTTCTTGTTCCTTTTTCTTTTTCTTTCATCTTTTCGATGCTTTGAAGGCTGCTTATTTTACATCTGGATTTTCTTGTTCAGTTCTCATCTCATATGTTGTGAAGATTCCACGTAGTTCGTCCATGATTATTGAGTTTAGATCCGATCTTTCTTCTAGTGCTGATATCTTAGGTTTGAATCTCATAGGAAGAGATCTTAGTACCTTTTGAACAATTATAGATTCTTCAATTTCTTCTCCCAATCCTATGATTGCATTTACTGTTTCATCGACTCGTAAGAAGTAGGCTGTGATATCTTCATCTTCCTTCATTTTTAGTTGTTTGAACTAACCTCTGTAAGTTTGAAGCTTTGCTACTTTGACTTTTGAATTTGCTTCATAAATATTTCACATACCACTGGAAATGAAATGACAAGCACTATCCATCTAGGATGTTTTCCCTGACAAAATCACTTTCCTTCATCTCATTATTCCACAATTAAGCATGGGTTCTCTTACTCCACAAAGCGTCTTCCCATGAGGGATTTCACCATAAGGGGACCACTTTGGAGTTCATCCATATTTACTTCTTATCAACCATGAAAAAACAATAATGAGTCATATTTATATCAAACAATATTGGGTCCATTACCCAAGCCTTTGTGCTACAAGGATTTCTTCAAGGGTTGACATCAATGACAACCAACCTTAATCAATAGTTGAAAAATATTGGTACTATGGCATACAAATTGGATTTTCCTGCATATTCACGAGTACACTCAGTTTTCCATGTTTCATGCTTAAATAAGGTTATAGGCGATAAGATCCCAGTTCAAACTATATTGCCAGAATTTGACGAGGAAGGAGAAATCATATTGGAGCCTGAAGCCATCACTGACACAAGAATTCGTCAGCTGAGGAATAGATCCATTTCAGAGTATCTCATTAAATGGAGGAAACTACCAGCTGAAGATTCCACTTGGGAAGATGATTCTTTTATACAGAAGCATCCAGAGTTACTCAAGCGTTGCGGAAAACACTTATCTCAATGGGAGGGGCATGTTAAGCCCTAATATTGGCTCATTACTCCTTGATTGGGGCATATTATATTAGTAATGTTATTTTATTTATGTCGGCTTTAGGCCATTAGTTGTAATTATACCTCCTAGTCTCCTATATATACCAAGGAGACATTTTCATTTTGAATCATCTTGTACTTGAACATTTAAGTGGGGTAAAAGGAGGTTTCCCTCTTGAAGAAGATTATTATCTGAAATTATCTCTTTTTCAAGGCATTGAGTACTTTTTCAAAGGTTTTTCTTTGCTATATTAATATTTGGTTCTTAACAACTGCACCTATGACTATCTTGCAAGAATCCTTCTAAAATAGAGTGTGCACCTCTTCATCACTCATCTTGCTAACATATATCAGGTTTCTTTCCACACCCAGAATGTGTATCACACCTAGAAGGGTTCTACTCATCCCATCCTATAGTATGAGTCAAACTCGTCCTCATTTGACAATTTTGGTTGTCAAGTTGTCCCTCGGAACATGTCTCCTCCTTCATATTGTTCATATTCATAGAACCATTCTATGTGTGGTGTCATATGATAGTATGCTCCTGATTCTATCAACCAAACATCTTGATCCGACTATGTACTGGTCAATGCTAGGTACACATCACCTCTCTTATCTAGAGTCATCTTTTTCTCAGTTGACTACTTCTCGTCAGATCCTATACTGACTTCCATTTCCTTTGAATCACAATCCCCTTTGTAATGCCTAGCTTTACCAAAATTCCACCATATTCTTGTCAACTGAACCGAGGATTTATATCTACCCTTTGACTTAGAATTTATACTGGAGAATTTGCATTTATCTCCATCAATCAGTCGACCTCTCACCACTAAAGCATCTTTGGTCGATCCTTCCTTGTTCTTCCTTCTCATTTCTTCTAACACTAGAGATGTAAACACATATTCTATCACTAATGTGTTTGTATTACTCCCTATAGCCATGACTAATCTATCCTAGGAGTCTGGAAAATATCATAATAGGCTAATACATTTTTCCTCCTTGATGATTTTAATGTCCACATAATATAACTAGCTTATAATGGTATTATACACATTTAAATGCTCACTCACCGAACTTCCATTACTCATCTTCATAAGATACATTTTATTTATGAGAAACAACTTATTTACCAAACAGTTTGACTGGTACAAGCTCCCCAACTTTTCCCACAGTTTCTTGGTTGAATCTTCACCAGAGACATTCAACAATACCGAATTTGAAAGACAAAGTAGAATCATACTCTTTTCTCTTCTCTCGATTTTCTCCCAATATTTCGTAGACATACATGTCGCCATGGTACCTGGATATACTTCTATATATTATTCTCGATCTACAAGGATATATTCAATTTTAATCTTCCAAAGCTCAATATTCTGGCCATTGAATTTTTCGATCTCTCTTCTTGAACTACTCACCATCCTTTAACACGATCTTTAACAACATTTATGACTTAAGAATCTTACTGAACCTAGGGTTGAGCTCATATCCAAGGTTTTTAAACCAAGATATGATACCACATGTTAGGAAATGAGGAACACTTCCATGCTAAACCTACTAGAAGAGAGGAATAAATGTTTAATCAAGAAAGTAAATGACCAAGCAAACACAAAGTACACTGATATTTTACCCTGGAAACCCAAACCAAGAAAACCATAATTCCTTGAGAATTATTCTCTTTTGTTGTATTATTTATTTAGAATAAAAGGCTACATGTCTAACCTTGGTCCACACATAATACACAATCGACATCATAGCCTCTTGCTTACACAAGAACAACCCTGTAGCCAATTTGGCTTACATCTACATGACCAACAACGTCTAAAATGTTTTCTCTCAATATTATCTCTTACAAAATTACAACACACCTTCTTTATAGGCTTTACAACAGGAAAAACCCTAAATAAAAGGCACCCAAAAATGGTTACAAATCCATGCAGATAATTGGCTACAAATCCTGTGAATCTCAATATTTTTTTATAATCAACTACCAATTCGGATGACCAGTCAACTACCAGTTGGCCTTCATTTAGTCTTCATCCAGTTTCCACATGCCCACCTGTCAACCTTTTTTCGGTTGACCTCTTTGACTTGTTGTCGACATATTTACCACATCGAACAACCTCGACCTTCGATTTTGACTTCAAATTTATTTGATCGAATCACCTCGACCTTCGACTTGTTTTCGATCCACCTTGACTTCAACTATCAATCAATCCTCCTCAATTAAAAATTCACTGCAAAGAATGTAACAACCCAACACATAGAAGACCAATCTATACCTAGAATCATTCCATAATTATCAGGTATTTCTACAACAATAATGATGAATTTTAGGATTAGTATACATTCTGATCAAAACATTATTAATTTCCCCAATCACTTTGACCCTGGATCTATCCAACTATATAATTTGAATATTAGATGCCTTAGGTTTGACATTAATATTTTCACGCACTTTAAGATGCATAACATTAGAATAGGCTCCCAAGTATATCATGCAATTATGAACATTCCTATTAAAAATTTAAAAATTAATAATGAAAGGTGAGGTAGTGTGATCCAGGTGGATATTGGTGGCCACCCACCTTTTCCAACTAGCTCAAAATAGATTTTTGGCAATTTTGGCAATTTACTATTTTTAGCAGTTTTAACTTTCGAGGCCATTTTGAGGGCCTAAATGAATGTTTTTTTTAGGATAGAGATTCTCAATGATATCCAAATGAATTATTGATCCCAAAAAATGAATCTCCTTAACGATACCTTTCCAACGGGCTATCATATGCCTACAACGGAGATCATATGAAAAAGTTACAACCCCAGGAAGTTGATGTACTAACTTACTTAGACGGGGCCCACATGACTTTTGGCGCTTCATATCCTAGGGTTAGATTTTTGGATGTTTAGGGGTTTTGTAATTCTTTTTTATTGTAAAAGGGCCTTCAGAGCCTCATTTTAATCATCTTCTTGCAAATGAGCACAACTGTCACATCTCTTCTCAGAGATAAGCCATCACCATTCCAGCAAGCTTGTTTCTGCTGCATTTTACAGTTTCAACTTATTTTCTTATTCAATAGAAAATTGGCTTTACTGTATCTCTGTTATTTTGTGTTAAGCACCTATTAATAATCTGTATTCATTTCGTTCTGCTCATAAAATATGGATCAGTGTTATCAGAGCGGTCTGCTCATTGTCCTCTTAATGCATGTCCCCAACGAGGTTGAAGTACAAAGATTTGGGTCTCAAGCTTGTTTCTCTTGACGAAAAAATCTCTCGCATGCCCAAGCGACCTCTCATGTCAGGATAAAAAAAATGTGATGGGATAGGAGATCCTTTCAAACTATTGATTGAGGAAGCCCTCATGAAAGAAAGGAACAATATGATGGATAGTTTTGTGCAAATCCTTCGACGACTACCAACAGGCGATGCATCTTCTTCGAGCGGAAGCACCGCCCCCTTAAAGGTAAAAATAAAATTCTATATTCCTATATTTTAAGGTCAAATAGACACATATTTTGTAGACAAGTGGTTGAATCTGCTAGAAGGGTATTTTTCTATCCATAAATTTTTGAATAGAGAAAAGATTACTTTTGTGCTCCTCAAAGTCGTTCCCCATGTCAAAGATTGGTGGGAAACTTTCTGTGAGCAAAAGGAAAGAGAGGAACCCTCATTATTTATAGTCACAACCACATGGGAATCCTTCAAGGATGTTACTAAGGAACAATACTATCCTGTAGGAAGTTATGACAACTTGTATACAAAATGGACCACACTGCGGCAAGAAAGAGACCAAGTAATGCCAGATTTCACAAATATCCTTCATACCTTGCACACCAAGCTGGGTATCAAAGATTCAAAGTTAAATTTGGTGCTTAAGTATTGAGACTCTGTGCATAGATACATCCATGCTGAAATGGAATTTTTGGACATCTCATCCTTGGGTGTGGCCTACCGATATGCTGTCAAAATTGAGCAGAAGCTCAAACATAAGACGTGGAAATTTGGGCCTAGGAACCCCTCACAACAAAAGATAGGAAAGGGCATCCCCAACCCATAGAACAAAGGAAATAGAAAATATGGATAGTATTAGTACAAGCAGTCCAAGACGCAAGCAAATAAGGACACCAGAAACACAAAGAAAGATACCGGGAAGTGGTGCGACTTCCATAAGAGCCCTTGGCATAACACTGTTGACTGCCACTCAAAGAAATTGTTGGTGGCCGATGTGAAAGCCTATGAATCAGATGCGAGTTTAGATTCTGAGCCAAAACTAGAAATGGGAATATGGATCATTGATGCAGAACCCATTTCCATCGTTGCTACCACCAAGCTCCAGCCTGGTGAACTAGATGAGTCAGAAGAAGGAGAACACCTCTTAGATTCACAGATGTGGGTAAAATGCACCCCGCTACACTTCATCATTGATAGCAATAGCCAGAAGAACCTCATATCAGTAGAGGTCATCAAGCAGCTGGCCCTACCAACAATACTGCACCCACAACCCTACACCATTAGATGGATCCACCAAGGAAGCGATCTCTGTGTCAGCCAATAGTTTCGATCGACGTATGAAATCAAGCCCTTCAAAGATGAGGTATTGTGTGATGTTTCTCCTCTAGAAGTTTGTGATGTTTTTTGGGGCCAACCTTATTTATGGAAACGTCATGTTTTATATGAGTCTAGGCCTCATAGTGTAATTATTAATTTGAATAGGAAACTGTACAGGATACCCAAGGTAGTCCCACCTAGTGTTATTTTCTTGATCTCCGCTAAGAAATGTAGGGAGGTCATCTCTCATACAGGGAAGTTTTTCTTCTATGTGATTCACTCTTAGAATAAGAAAAAGATCACATCCACATCCAGGGTCTCTACGGCCAACCTTTCCACACAACAGAAGCAAATATATAAGGTCATGGAAGAATACTCAGATATCTTCTCCTCACCTACTGGGGTACCTCTGCACTGCCAGGTCAAGCACCCCATCGATCTGACCCTTGGCACACCACTACCCATTGGGCCAGTATATCATCACTCTCTGTTAGAGAATGAAGAAATCAAGCGACATATCTAAGAAATTCTCCACAAGGGGCACATCCATCCTAGCTCATCACCTTGCGGGAGCCTAATCATGCTGGTACAGAAGAAATATGGAACCTGGTGAATTTGCATTGATTATTGGGCTTTGAATAAAATCACAGTCAGAAACCAGTACCCGATTCCCCGAATCAATGACCTCCTTGATCAACTCATGTGGGCCAAATACTTCAGTAAGATTGATCTGAAGTCTGGCTACCACCAGGTCCTGATAGAACAAACAAATGTATGGAAAACTGCCTTCGAGTGAAAGGAAGGAATTTTTGAATGGTTGGTGTTGGAACAGGGGTAGACCTAGAGTTCAATACTACAATAGTGTACCAACAAAGCCCTATCAACCATCTGTTTCGACAACACCTATGAAGCAGACGAAGTCTCACCTGAGGTAGAGGCAGGGCTGGTTGCAAGACTTAGGTGTCTGTAACCTTAACTGGGACACAAATCTAGGATTCTAACACTTAATAAAGCACTCAACACCGTCAGTTCCTCAATATGCAAGAAATATCAACTTTGCTAATAGAACAGAGCTTTGCAGTACTCACACTAATCGACTGTATTCAAGCACTTAGCATAGGAAAATAGATTATATCGAGTAGATCAGACTCTAAATATAACCATATAGATTATATCTAACATTATCACATCTAATAAGCACAAAGCATAAGTATATTTATCTAAATACATCCAAGAACTTAGAAAATAACATGTAAATCACATAGGAAAAATCACAAAGCATCATAACACATGATTTATGTGGTTCACCCCCACCCTAGGGCTATGTCGACCAACTCTTGTTATTTATACTCTTCAGTCAATCGGTTACAAGAACATAGCCTCAAAACCCTTACTCTGCACATGGCATAAGATCTGCACAACTCGCTAGATCCTTCTTCCTTGCGTTACAACACAAAGCCTTCTACAATCTCGCACAAGGACTTGCACTCAGCTCTAAAAGTATCTTATAGTCATGAACAAAGCACTTACAATCCACACTAGCACTTATCCTTTATCACTTAGCTTACCGGCCTACTAGTCCTCTTTCTACATTGCCCAACCTTCTATTTATACTTTACAAAATAGGCCTAAACATGGGTAAAACCCATGGGCCGACATCCCAATCCCGTTAAATTATCCCCAAAAACCCAAAAAGGACCTAAAAGTGGGCTAAGATCCCTTGATCTCCATTTCATCTTGCGTGTTGGATCATGTTGTCATTGATGCCAATGGTTTGATTGATTGATGTCAAGTGATTGATTGATGTCAAAGGATTGATTGATTGATGATTGATGTAATATAATATGTATTGTCCTTGATGAGAATGCATATATGAATATGGATCAATGAGTTTTCATTGATATGATGAAGATGGATCAATGAGTTGTCATTGATACATGATGAATACGGATCGATGTGGTTTCATTGGTGTATGACGCATTGTTGGAAAAATGTATGGATGACTCATTATTGTCTTAGAATGATTGATAAGGCACACAAATGGATGAACTCCAAAGTGGTCCCCTTATGGTAAAATCCCTCATGGGAAGACACTTTACGGATTGAGTTATCCTAGAATAATGGTTGGAGGACCCATTCTCTCATTATTGTCTTATCATGATTGCTAAGGTGCACAAATGGATGAACTCCAAAGTGGTCCCCTTATGGTGAAAGATCTCATGGGAAGACGCTTTACAGATTGAGTTATCCTAGAAGAATGGTTGGAGGACCCATGCTTGTATGTGAAATAATGAGATGAGGATCAAGGAAATTTTTGGTGAAACTATCCTAGATGGATAGATCTTGTCATGCCATTTCCGGTAGTAGGTGGAATGTCACATAAATCCTCATGGTTTGAGAGTTATGGCCTTACGAAGATGAAGGACCCCCACATGAAGGCTTGAAGCCCCCAAGGTAAAACAACATCAAGGTAGATTATTTAAATAATAAAGAGAAGTGACAAAATCAAGAAATGATAAAGGAAGGTGAAAAAATCAAGAAGGAATATTTGAATGATAAAGTATTGGAGAACCTTCTATTTATGGAAAGTGGTTAACCCTAAAAATAAGGAAAATAGGTTAAGTGACCTAGAAATGGGTTAAATGACCTAAAAGAACAAATCATTATTTAAATGATAAAGTAAGGTGACCAAGTCAAGGTGGATTATTTAAATAATAAAGAGAAGTGAAAAAATAAAAAAATGATAAAGTAAAATGAGAAAATCAAGAAGGAATATTTAAATGATAAAATATTGGAGAAATTTCTATTTATGGAAAGTAGTTAACCCTAAAATAAGGAAAATAGGTTAAGTGACCTAGAAATGGGTTAAGTGACCTGAAAATGGGTTAAGTGTCCTAGAGGATGAAAGTATAAATAAGATAGCAATGGTCTCTTGCAGATCATCCATTTTGTGGATCAATGGAGAGCTTCTTATGAGAATATCTTTTGGAGTATTGATGGAGAGCTTCTTGTGAGAGCTTCTTGAGAATTTTTGGTGTGGAACAATTGAGAATATTGAAGATATATAAGTGACTGAGGTAACCAAGGATATATAAGACAAATTTTAGAAGGAAGGTAAAGAAAAGAGGGCCGGAATTGAAGGGAGGATAAATTCTTTTGATGATGCTTTCTAAGGTATGTTATTTATAGGTCATCTCACCATTTTTGCTATAACTTTTTTCTATAATGATTCAGACTGTGAAATTTCTATTCCATTGAGATAACATACCTAAGTATTGGTGGTAAAAAATTCAGCTTGTGGGTCGTTGTATTTTTTGAGTTACACTCCGTGGAAAATAGGGTTTGTGGCTAGTCCCGAAACTAGTCAAAAACAGGTGTTTCAGGTAAAAAAGTAATAAATTCTTCATAACAGATCCAAATTCAGTGAGACCAATTATTTTGGTTATATTATAGTATGTAGTATGTTGTGTAATATTTTTAGATCAATTCAATGAATATTTTGTTCAGGGCACACTCTACAAGGTCGCTCTCTAGAATAATCCATAATTCAACAAGCTATGCCATTTTTGCTATAATTCCTTTTATGAGAGGGTCCAAGCAATGCCACTTGGAGGAATTTCATAAAACACACTGAAGAACATTTTCTATCTATTTCAGATATTTATTCATTATAGGTACAAAGTTATGATTATTTCAAGTTGGGGTTGTTGACTAATCCAAGACTAGTCATGGTTGAGACAAGCAGTTGATGAGTTGGCACATACATGAGGTGTATAGTCGATGATGTTGGTAAATATTGATGATTCATTGTTGATGAGTAGTTGAAACATGATTTGTATATACTTGGTACATGGTTGTATGCACTTGTTTATGGTACAGGTTGATTACAGGTTGTTTGGCACAGGTTGGTACATAGTTGATGCACTTGATTATGTTGACAGAATGATATTTGTTGAGGATTGATGCCTCATATTAGTTGGTGCTGAGAATGTAAATTGAATCTTTCATATAGATCAGGTTTTCTTATAGAGTTTTACTCTATTCATTTGTTGCTGAAAAACCCCTGGATTGAAGTCCATAATAAAAATAAAAAATGTACATACATCTTGTGTTCTTTGTGTTCCTTGTGGAGATGCTTTGTTGATGATATGTTGTTGATATATGTTGCTGATATATATTCACATCTAACTGATTATAAATGACAACAATGAGTAATGAGAAAATGTTGAATGTTAACTAAGGATTTTTTGTGTAAGAGGGAAGTTTTGGGAAAAAGATCCCCAAACTCATTCAACCCCCCCCCTCTAAGTGTGGTAGGTGTGTCCAACATTGCGCTACTCCTTCAACAGGTTGTCGAAATCCCAACATAGGTCAGTATGACCAAGAATCTCTCCAAAATTGGTTAAGGGCAAATAGGCCCCCAACACTCACTAGTGACTCGTCTCGAGTCACTCTGGTCTGATCAGTTCTTCTTCGAAGGCCTCAAGCATGGCTCAAGATACTTTGACCTACTTTCATGCAACAACCTCTTGCCCGGTGAACTACTGGATTAGTGTGTCATTTACTAGCCCTTCTAGGCGTTGTTCTACTATGTTAATGACTTGTTCTAGCTCTGCTTCTTGGCTTTCAACCTCTGTAACAACTGACATGCCTTATCTTGTACAGGTTGGAGCCATTGATTAACTTCCATAAATTTTCTCTGGATCGTATGGATCTGTTGTTGGGTTGTGCGTTGCTCATGAAACCTCTTCATTTTGTCTACAACTGACAGAGCTTTCAACTGCACCTGTAGTGTGTTTGCATGTTGTTTTTATTCCTAGAGTTGCGAATCCAGTACCTATAACTCTGGGTTCTTATTGAGGTTTTCATATGTTTGGGTGTTGCGGTTACTTAGTTGCTTGCACTACAAGGAAAGATATTTTAGTCTTTCAACTGTGTTGTGGTCAGTTGCTTCCCTTTGGTCTATTACATCTTGAGGGGTCTCAGGTATAGTGCAGAGTTCCAAGTCTGCTATGCGTTGTTGTAATTGTTGAATTACATATTTGAGTTGTTCTGCCTTCTATGGAACTCTCTCTTCATCATTTACTTTGATGACTATCAAAGAGCGAAGTTCTCTGGTGACCCTTTCCTTTACATTGAGTTACTCTGTGAGCAACTTTTCCTTTTATTTATGCAGCTAAGATTTTTCTTCATCGAACTTTACCTGGAGGGTGAGCTTCTCTCGTTCTGCAGTACTGCATTATTCTACAAGGTCTTCCTATGCTTGTGCTAAAGCCTGGGTGGCTTTCTTTGTCTCCTCCTATGCTTGTCGAAGGCGAGCTTCGACTATATTAGTGATCCAATGGAGTTGAGTTGGCTCATCTTTCAGTTCTGGTGTTCCCAATGGAAGAGGTGTAGTGGAAACTGTGCGGATGGACTGTAGTTCCTGTTGCATCCATTGGAGTTCAACCTTGATCTGACTATATATATCTTCCTGCTGAGCTTCTTTCTTTTCTACTATCTCCAGCGAAGCATTATTTAGTTCTGCGACGATGAAGTCGAAGTCATCCGAGGTGAGGGTGGTCTGCATTTTAGTCACATATGCTTTTGATTTTTTCCTTGAAGAAGTTTTCGGAGGGGAAACCTTCATTTTCTTCGAGGGGTCCTCCTCGTCTCTAGGAACTGTAACCTCGCCTTTCTTTCATTCAACTTATGTGCCATATATATCTCTGCCATATCCTCCTTGCTCTATTGATATGGAAGCGGTCTTCACAGATGCACTGTCTAAATCATGGACCTCTTCAGTGCTCTTTATCTTGCTAGGTACAGGTGTATCATGCGCTGCTTCTGGACTGTCTAAGTCGGACATCTTCGCAGGGTCTGCTGGAATGAGGAGGTCCATCGACCATTCCTTCGTGATCTCCTCCAAGTCCTCCTCTATCATCTTGTAGTAAGACTGCATATTTTCCTTGTGTTCATTAGCTCACATTGTGATATAGATGAAATGGAGGTCCACACTGAACTTCATTAAAGGTCTGAAATGGTGGAGAGTGTTCAGGATTATACGCAGCTTAGACTGCATGGTTGTCTTCAACTAGTTGTAATATATTTGGAACATGGCATTCAACTGCCATTGCTTGTTCATGTCGCTGGAGTACCATATCATACTAAACTTCACATCCAAAGGTTCAAAGGGATCAATGTTCGGGAAGGTTGCACCTTCTGACATCTCCCATGTGATGAAAGTGATAAGTATAAGAAGCCATATGAAGTGGAATTTGTATCCCTGATCTTGCACTTCCTTGTAGTCTAGGTCCAACTGGTTCACGAGGTACTTCACCCAATTCATTTGTAGGCCCTTTGCGCACTTCCCTGCAAGGTTGACTACAAATCTAGTCACTTGGGTGGGTCAGTTCTTGCAAACTAAATTTCTTGTGATCAATTGACAGGCAAGTTGCACTGTGCTGCTTTGGATAGAGGCTACCTTATAACCTCATGTTCCCTTCTCAACATCTCCATAGGTTTCTTTAATCTTCTACGGAAGAGTACGATCCATGGATTTTCCAGTGTAGAAATCCTATGGGTCAAGGCCTTGCATGATTAGCCTTTTGATCTGATTGATCAATGTCAGATCCACTATGATACAGTGGTTTAACCATAAATATCTGCCATGGTAGCAGGACAATATCATTTTGATGCATGCGTTCACTTCTTTGTGCCTTCCAAAGTGATGAATCTTCATGACATTGAGAATTGTGGATTGCGCAAGGTTCATGGTCCATGACTGGGGAACGATCTTAGAGTTCTTTCCTTTGGTTCTAATCAGATACTTATGTGGGGAAAGCATGTTATATACCTTCCTTTCGCTGAGGTTGAAGTCTCTAAACTTCAATGCTACGATCTTATCTTAGTCTGCGCGCACTGTATGTATCCCTTTCGGGAGGTACACAGTGACCAAAGCATACTCAAACTCTCTGGGCACACTGTCTCGATTAATTGCGCTGCTCAGGGGTGGTAAATGGGCAGGTAAAATACTCAAAATCATATTAGCATTCGCGAGATAATATTTGTTCTTAGTTCTCTTTTCATCTGCTGGCCGTGATGGTCCGACTCAAGCAGTGGACGAAGATGCTTGCACGACTCTTGTAGATGAAGCCTAGATACCTTTAGACATCAGCATGACTCTCCAAGTCATCAAGTCGAGGAGAATTTTTTTATTGATTCTTCAACTGTGGTGAGCTCATCGGACATTCACAATCAGGATTAATAATCTCGGGTCAAGTTATCATAGATATTGCACTATAATAATCAGCAAGAGCGCAATGATCATTGTATACAATAACAACTTAGTCTATGGGCTCAAAATTCTCAGTTAGAAAAAGTGTTATTGGTGCATGGCACGATGAGATAAATAGGTAACTTGACAATGGTTTGCTTGCAATGATTATGAGCCTCCATTAACTCTTGTTCGATCCGTTATGGTGCAGTCTAACGGTCTGATGACAAACCTTTATTGCATTTTTTCCCATTCAGAGCGTCAATTGAGCGGTTATAATATCCCCAATGGATATATTGCTTTGCCATGGCGAAGTTCCATGTGTCATTGTTTTGATATCCCGACAAAGCTCCAATTCTACAAATTTTCTATCTGTGAAGTTTCCTCTGGAACCTTCTACAACTTAGCTCTCTTTTTACTTTCCTTTCTAGCCTTCTTTCCAGTGTGCTTTGTCTTGGTATCTCATTTTCCATTACGATTCTTATCTTCTGTGGTATTAGTTACTTTGTGCTATTGAGATTCTCTCCTAGGAATCAGGGGTAACACCTCTTCCTTATCCAAGATAGGTACTTCAGTCTCCTGTGAGTCTTCTAATGTTATTGCATCTTTGACATATGGGTTTCTAGTGTTAAATAGCTTCAATCTGTTTTCCTGTTCTTTGATCAAGTGTGCGATCCTTATAGTCATGAAATCTTTTAAATCTTGTTTCTTATG
This sequence comes from Picea engelmannii, assembly GCA_009831015.1. NCBI lineage: Eukaryota > Viridiplantae > Streptophyta > Pinopsida > Pinales > Pinaceae > Picea > Picea engelmannii. The sequence continues at coordinate 82,651 of ML826617.1, forward strand.
CTCTAAGACTTCTTCTTCTTTCTTTCATCTGGCTTGATCTCTTTCAATCCAAGGTTTTCTTATTAACATGGTAAACAGGACGTGGTCTTCAACAAATTTAATAATCTCAAAATCTTCCTTCGTCGAAGTTACATTGATAGTCATAAGTATCTAGGCAATCCTTCCACACAAGTTTACCAGGTTTCCTATGAATAACCCCATTCCTCCTAACGAGAGATTCATAGCATGCCTCCCTATATCTTCCCAAGTTATCTCTGTCATGACATACACATGTGTTTCCTAAAATAGAACATAGTCAATGTTGAAGTCTCCTATTCTTGCTTAGATGCATTCTTTTCCTTTGAATATCTCTGATAATCTGACATGTCAGTGGTTATTCAGGGCTTCTTTCATCTGTAGCAATTCTTGCTTGGATCCTTTCAGGTATTCTACCATAATCTCAGTTTCTGGATCTACCTTAGGGTTCTCTTGATTCAGATTCACTCTTTCAAGATTAGGAATCATTCTAGGGAAATCCAATACTTCATGGTCTAGAGCCTTACAATAGAGGAAACTAGGTCTTCCACCAGGGCATTCCTTATCCAGATGTCCCAGTCTTCTGCAACTGTAATAGAGGGTTAATCCTCTCTTTCTTTTAAATGATCCCCAACCTCTTCTATACTAGGCACTAGGATCATGGTAGCTAACTTGCAACAAATTCTTTCTAGCATCCCGCATCCACTCGTTAGTCCAAACATTCTTTCTATGCATAGGTATATCATATCGTTCACTATTCTTATCAGATCTACTCATATCAAATCTTTTTTCATCTATTAATACCCTAGTTTTAAAACTAGGACAGACTTTATTAAACATACCTAGATCCATACTCTAGAAACAAAAATTTCCACTCATCTTACTTCTACAGATCACAAAGCTTCCAGATCTAAAACTTTTAACTATTATTACCTTTATCAGAGAACATAGCTTACATATCTTACCTCTTTTTAATCAATAATTCCCACTTTTACCTTTTTTAGGACACAAAGATTTCAGATCTTACCTCTTTTCTTTAGATCCAATATCCTTTCTTCAGATCAAGCTTCTTTCTTTAGCACAGAGCTTTACAAATCAAGTACAATACTGCATGTTAGGGAACAAGGCTTCCACAATTCCAAGATGAATCTTTGCACAAAGCTTCTTCTTTCTCAGTTCCCAACAATCACAGTTTCAGGTCCCAACAATGGAACCATTTGTTGGCACAGGGGCAGACCCAGGTTTCAGCGCTACAACAACGCACCAAAAAAACCCTAACTACCAGCCCTTTGGAAAACACCTGCGAAGCAGATGAAGTCTCTCCTAAGGTAGAGGGAGGGGTGGTTGCAAGACTCAGGTGTCTGCAACCTTAGATGGGACATAGATCTGTGATTCTAACACTTAATAAAGCACTTAGCACTGTCAGTTCCTCAATATGCAAGAAATATCCACTTTGCTAATAGAACAGATCTTCGTAGTACTCACACTAATATACTATATTCAAGCATTTATCATAAGAAAATAGATCATATCGAGTATATCACGCACTAAATATAACCATATAGATTATATATAACTTTCTCACATCTAATAAGCACAAAGCATAAGTATATTTATCTAAAAACATCCAAGCACTTAGAAAATAACATGTAAATCACATAAGACAAAGCACAAATCATCATAAAATAGGATTTACGTGGTTCACACCCACCCTGGGGTGACGCTCACCAACTCTTCTTCTTTATAGTCTTCATTCAATCGGTTACAAGCACAAAGCCTCAAAACCCTTACTCTGCACAGGACAAAAGATCTGCGCAACTCGCTAGATCCTTCTTCCTTGCGTTACAACACAAAGCCTTCTACAGTCTCGCACAAGGACTTGCACTCAGCTCTGCAAGTCTCTTATAGTCATGCACAAAGCACTTACAATCCACACTAGCACTTAGCATTTAGCACTTAGCTTACCGACCTACTAGTCCTCTTTCTACATTGCTTAGCCTTCTATTTATACTTTACAAAATAGGCCTAAACATGGGTAAAACCCATGGGCCGACATCCCAATCCCACTACATTATTCCAAAAAAACCAAAAAGGACCCAAAATTGGGTTGAGATCCCTTGATCTTTGCTTCATCTTGTGCTCCTCCTTTGATAGGCTGTCGAAGTCCCAACATAGGTCAGTATGACCAAGAATCTCCTCAAAATTGGTCAAGGGCCAATAGTTTGTCATGTCCTTTGGTTTGACAAATGCTCCAACCAATTTCATGAGGATGATGGACGATATACGGTGACCATTAACCAATAATTTTGTAGTGGTGTATCTGGATTACATTCTCATTTACAACAAGACTTGGGATGAACACTTTATTCAAAAAAATATTGGCATTCTCATGATTTTCGAATAAAAAGAGAAGGTTGATGCGATACCTCCTTCGTTGGTCCAACCATCTCCCACGACTCCACCAACCAACGGTCCTCTTCATCTCAAATGACCAAGCCTCGATACAGTTCTTCACCCTCCTCCAAAGGGTGTTGTTCGAAAATTGTCTTTCAATCCCCATGCTCATGCTTCCCAGAACTACAATATTGTCGAATATCTGGCCCAAGCACCGTCTGTGATGTCAGACCTCGAAGTCCTCCAGAGTTGTCCTATACAACAGAAGGCACTCTTCAAAGATATTGGTGGAATCGACCCTATGGATAAAAATTTAATAATTTTTGACTTGGAAGATCACATTCTAAGGTTACCCCCTCAACTCGCATTCCAAATACAAGTTATTGTCTCTGACAAAAACATTTGTAGAACAGTTATTGATGAGGGTGCCTCGACGTGTGTCATGTCTATTACCTGCTGGAAAGCCATCAACTCTCCTCCTTTTACTGAATCCCACAACACATTCAAAGCCTTTAATGGCTCCATTTTTAAGCCTTACGCTATACTCCCTTTGTTTCCAATTACGTTAGAAGGAAAAATGGTCCAAGTTGAAGTGGAGGTCTTTGACGCTCCTCTCGATTACAACCTTCTACTTGGACATAGTTGGATTGATTCCATGCGCGTAGTTGTGTCAACTCTGTTATGTGTCATGCGTTTCCCACATTAAGGAAAAGTGATTACTGTTGACCAACTAACCTTCTTTAACTCTGATGCATGTACCGGCAACATACCCTTCATTGCCAAACCCCCCCCCGGATACGAGAACGTCGATGTGGGTCTTCTAAAGGACTCCTTGTTAATGGATACCTTCCCCATCCCACCACCCTATTTTATACATCCATCTATTGCCTCGATCAACATGATCTCCACCTCTATTCACAGAACCCTTACATCTCACGACCCATGGATGGTACCCAACACCAAAAATCATCTTCGTTATGACGATGAAATGCCCTTGAATCCAATTGAATTCAGCGATCAGGCCATTCAATCAGCAACCCCTTCTACCCCATCTCTTGGTGATTTATATCCATATCCTTCCCGCGTCATTTTTCCCACGGAAAAGATGCTTATGTATATTATGGAAGACACCCCCTGGGATGATGGACATCATCGTTCCATTCTCTTCTTGGAACAACACACCATCGAGAGCTACCAACAGATCTCGACCCTGTCAATCATTGTTGTCATTTCTATTGTTCCCGAGTCTACACACGATGTGTTTTATGAAGGGAAATTAAGTAATATCTCACCCACTATCCCCCTCGACATATCCGCAAAACCTGGAATTGTCGAAAATGTGCATATCGGAGCTTCGCGTTCCCCTGATGAAATTGTCACCTACAAGTCGCTTTTCAAAGAATTTTGTGACATGTTCGCCTGGAGATATGGAGAAGTGTCGGGTATTGACCCTGACATTGTGATAAATGAGATTAAGACGTACCCAGATGCTAAACCCATCCAAAAATGCTTTCATCTGGTCCACCCATGTAAAGCGACCTCTATCAAGCTTGAAGTCTAGAAACTTCTCAAAGTCGAATTTATTTACCCGATGGCTCTCATTGGCTAGGTTTCCAATCTTGTCCTAGTTGACAAGAAACAAGGCACAATCTACATGTGCGTTGATTATAGTGATATTAACAAAGCATTTCCTAAAGACAACTTTACTATCCCCTTCGTCGACCAGATCGTCGATGATTGCGCCAGAAGTGAAATCTTCTCTTTGATGGATGGTTTCTCCATATATAATAAAATCAATATCGTTCCCGAGGACCAAGACAAAAGCGCTTTTATTTGTCCTTGGGGCACTTTTGCCTATCAAAAATTTCCTTTTGTTTTAAAAAACACTGGTGCAACTTTTCAGTGCACTATGTCTTACGCCTTCCATGATATCAAACACATCATGCAGCCATATCTTGATGACTTACCCACTCATTCCATGCATCATGTAGATCATCCCATACACCTCCGAGCCATTTTCCTTCCCTGTCAGTTTTACCATATACACGTGAATCCCCATAAATGTGTTTTCTACGTCAAATTCGACCGACTTCTTATTGTTTCACGTCAAGGGATCAGGGTAGATCCTTTGAAGGTCATGGTGATTCTCAATCTCCCTCCTCCTTCTTCACTTCGCCAGTTACAAAGTTTGCAAGGGAAGGCAAACTTTCCTCATCGTTTCATCTCGAACTATGCCGAGCTAACTGTTGGATTTACGTGACTACTCAAGAAAGGGTCTGAGTTCATATGGGATACCACTACCAACAAAGATTTTGAAGCTTTGAAACTGTCTCTGACACATACCCCACTTCTCTTCCCACCTGATTATAGTCGTGATTATTTCCTTTACCTCATAGCCTTGGACTACACCATTGCTATAGTTCTCATCCAAGAGGATGATTCTCATGATGAACATGTCATCTGTTACTTGAGTTGAAGTCTTATTCCTACCGAAACCAAGTATTTACATGTTGAAAAATTGGCCTTGCCATCTTTCCAAGAAGTTCAATGTTTCGGGCACTATATCCTCTCTCACAAGACTACGGTAATTTCTAACTACAACCTTATGCAACACATTCTTACACATTAACTACTAGGGGGAAAATACTCCAAATGGATCGTGATACTCCAAGAGTTTGAATCAGAATTTGAACGTGCTAAGTCCAAGAAATTCTTAGTATTTTTCAATTTAATATGTGACTTTCCTTACTCTGAGACGGAAAATGTAGTAGTCGATTCATTACCGGATGAACCCCTTTTCCTGATTAGTTCCGATGATCTTTGGTACAGAGATATCATCATATATCTCCAAACCCAGACTTTGAAACCCAATTTTTCTAGTACTGACCGTCGTCGAATACAATACCAAGCCCGTCAGTATATTATTATCGATGATACTATTTATTGTCATGGGATTGACTCCATTTTTCGACGCTGCCTCACGTTTGATGAAGCCGAGAAATCCCTAAATGATTGCCATTCTAGAACCTGTGGTGGTCATATGTCTGGGTATGCTACTGCCCAGAAGATCTTGTGAGAAGGGTATTTTTGGCCTTCTTTATTCAACAATTGTATAATTGCGGTCCAAAAATGCCATGCTTGCTAGACCTACAACAATAAAATACGATCACACCCTGTTCCTCTTCATCCTATGGTCTCTGTCGGTCCTTTTGAAAAATGGGGTATGGATTTCATGGAATGTCACCCTCACTCAGTCAGGGGGCATGGATACATTATTGTAGCTATAGATTATTTTACGAAATGGGCCAAGGCGATGCTGACATCTGACAACACCGGAAAGACCACAACATTATTCATATTCAATCACATCATATATCATTTTGGTGTTCCTCAGGCTATCGTTACTGATCATGGTAGCCACTTTAGAAACTTCATGATGTCCGAACTCACCGAAAAGTTGGGTCTTCACCATGAAAACTAAACACCCTATTACCCACAAGCCAATGGCCAAGTTGAAGCAATTAACAAAGTCCTAATTACCATGCTTTGACGAATGATAGGGATTCACATAACGATTTTTCACACAATGTTGTTTTCAGCATTGTGGGCTTACTGGACAGCCTTTAAGTCTGCTACTGGGTTTACACCATTCCAGTTAGTCTATGGTCTAGAAGCCATCCTTTCGATATAATGTGAGATACCCTCCCTAAAACTAGCCGTCGAACTCCTCCCGAACACTTTTGTCGAAGAATAACGTCTGTTGTACCTCATGCAATTAGATGAAACTTATCACGACGCCACCCTATTCATAGAAGCCCAGAAGAAATGCGTCAAATCCCAATATGAAAAACATGTCAAGCCTCATGTTTTCTCCGAATGTGATCTGGTTCTTCTTTATGAACAAGATCGTAATATGATAGGAGCAGGAAAATTTGAAGCTATATGGATAGGTCCTTATATCGTTAGATGCGTTATGGAGAAAGGAGATTACATGTTAGTGGACTACGATGGTATCCCTTAGAGTGAACCCAAAAATGGGTTGTACTTAAAGAAGTACTATGCCTAAGATCACCTGTGCATTAGTGCTTGTATTTTATTGTATCATAATTCTTGTGTGTTACTGTAGTATGATTTTTCGTTATCTGTTCTCTACCCTCGACCACTTATGTTACATTGTGTTTGGTTTCTAGATGTCGGAGTCTTTGCCACCCCACATTGGCTTCGCTAATGGTGCTAGTTGTAGTACTCAGAACCTTGCTTCTGCTGCTTGGGCAATTTACACCCCTACAAACGAACGTATCACTCTACGAGGTGTGTGTCTCGGCTATGTGACCAACAATATTGTAGAGTATAGCACCGTCATAGAATTGTTGATTGATTCTATTTTATTCGGTATCCACCACCTGGTTGTATGACTCGATTCACAGCTAGTAGTACTACAACTAAGTAATGTCTATGTTATTCGAAGTCCTACTTTATTACGGGTATATTTACGAATTCGCCTCTTGGAATGTTATTTTGATTATATTAAGTAAAAACACATTCCTAGATGTCTAAATACATTGATAAATGCATTAGATAAATATGTATTATATAGACATTTGGTCCATTTATAAATCAATCACATCACATGTATCACACAACACAAGATAAGCCAGTAGAAGCCGTATATATGTATATAACGATCAAAAGTTTTTACAAAATGTTTCTGTCCAAGGACCAAAATCTAAAAAATACAAAGACCATGGCTTCTACAAAATGGTGTCATGGATGATGCTCATGATAACACACGATTGCTTGGGCCACTCTACAAAGCAATCCATTGATAGACTCGGACACCCCCATAGTATGGCACTAGTAACATCAAGGGATCTCCCCAATAGCCATATCCGGGATGTCAACAGTTAACACCTCTAAGTTTTTCTCCACTACCTCATAGTCTTTGAAATCCCATCTCACCACTAGAGCCACCTCTCCTCACCATTAAATAGGAGAAGTTCATGTAGGTCGATATGGCCCCACATCTGTGTCATCAAAAAGAGATTTTTTTGATTAGTTTTTGGATAAACACAAAAACATTCCATATGATAAAAATTAAAAAAACATTTAAAAATAACTAAATGTGTACTTATTACCTAGGTCACCCCACTGAGCATCCTCATTTAGGGCCAAATCTGAATCCCCTCGAAAATCCAAACCAGCGTATGCGTAGTCATCAATCATCAACATCTGTGGCCACAACTAGTCGAAAAATGAATCATTGTACTTGATGATGGGCCCAGCTACATGTCGGGTCATGAGGTTGAACCACCTCAACATCCTCAGATCCTGTGGGGCCGATAAACCCCAATCAACCTGTAATATCAACAATGGGACCCTCTCGAGGAATAAGGACACCAAAAGTGATCTGTACCCAAACTGCTTCAAGTTTCCCCTCCTACACTTCGTCAATTGCCTCTTCATACTGTGGAGAACTACATCCGACCAGTTGAAGAATCATGGCTCTGTGCACTCTATGGCATATTGTAAGTATCTCTGGAGAGCCATGTGTGGATCTTCTCTCTCAGCCATGCATTCTATAGTGAACAAGATGGTTCGCAGGGTCAAGTTTTGGACCCCCCAAATAGTAACCTTTCCCTTGCTTCTTTCTACCTTACAAACACAGTACTGGTGACAATACTCACTCATAGGGAGTCCGCCACCTCGACTACCAGTCAATATAGCATGGTACCCACATTGTGATAGCCTTGTTAGAAAATAGATATCCCTGATATCTAGGGTCAACGTGTGGAATCCCATGTGAAACAATTGTTGGTCCACATCCCACATATGAAATAGGTATTCCAAGAATATGAGTTGGGTCCTCATGCCTGGAATCCTAAATAATTTCAAGAGCCCAGAGTATCAGAGGGAAGCAACGGTACCTGGGTCATTCCCAACAATGGAATCCTCCTCTTCATGTTCTCTTTCTTAGCACTCCAACATTGTGATGGTCAAATACCTGCACAAGAACCATAAGAGAAGGGTCCGCAAGTTATTTCAAACCTTGGCATAATTTTTATTGAGAAAAAATCAAATTTAAATTTCATTTTTTGGCCCCTGCAGGTGCCCCTTTAGCATAGTGCGATATTCTCATAGGTTCCCTTAAGGCCGCCTGTGAAAATCCTACATTCTCGTAGGTCCCGCATGGCCAGCCTGCGAGAATGTTGGGGCACAAGTTGTGGCCCTAAAATGAACCTAAAAGTCTGAAAATTGCAAATGAAAACTAAACATAAACCATGGAAAAGGTAGAAGATCAAGAGAATACCTCGTTGGTGGAGACGATTCGCCAAATGGTCGCTTGTGTGTCCCGCGATCGAGAAACTAAATTTGGGGGAAAATGAGGTGTATTGGGCAAAGTTTTTGGCAAAATCACAATGAAATGGTAAAAGCCCTTTTTACGCATATTTATTCACTTTTTACTATTTTTGTTGTTTTTTATATTGTTTTGTCTATAAAACCTAATGCCTAATAGTCCTATGAGTGTGAATTTTTGTAGACATAGCAACTTTGAAGTCCACACGAAGGAGTACAAATGTTTATTTTTTGTCGCATATACGACTTCTTTTTAGGGTTTTTAGAAAAACCTCGAGCTCAGTCTTCGTTTGTTCTCGTGCTTGAAAATACATGAGAAAGTAGCCAAGTATACTTTTATTGTCATTTCGTACTCGTCATGGTAACACAAAAATGATGAACGCAAAGGAGTATCCTTTAATCTCTTATCAAACTCCATTAAAAAGAAAAGATGGTCGAGTGACCTTGTTCCGTTCACGCTTGTAAAAGTATCTGAACAAAACATTCGATGGGTGATAGTTTATCACTTTTTCAGTCTTGTCGAACTACTTTATGAAAAAGGAACTGAGAGAGTTCTCTTTAAGTGTTTTTTAGACTCTCAAAACATGAAAAACCCCTGATTTTTCTATCCTTGGAGTCATTGAACAAACATCGAAAGACCCACAATGATATTGAGCCACTCCTTCCTAGGGTTCGTTAAATATACTCCGAGGGACTCATCTGAAGGATGAGATTACATCAACAAGCATATGTTGTCCTCCTCAATCTCGTGTAAAAATAAAGAGGTACTCGCCATAAATGGTGGGGGAAATTTTAGGAAAGGGATGTGTTTTTCGTATTGATATTAATGACAGTAAGCGTCACTCTTGAACATGACACCCCCTATTCATCATTTGAATCTAGGTTGGGAAACCCATTTGTCTCTCATTCGACTTGCTACAAGGTTGTATCTTGGGTCATCTTTAAGTCAGTGCTGCCAAGGCCTTGGTCATGTCATTCAAGAGAAGTTCATCCAAGCCCTCTATTGAGTCGACCATCTTTAGTTGTGAATTCTTACTATGTCGGCCTTCCCTGTGTCTATTTCAACCTATATTCATACTCTGTTTCAACCTTAAATTTTGTTACTTATTTCATGTCATTAATGGGGGATACATCAAGGCCCTCCTATGATGAGTCTTGTTCCATCGACTCCAACTCATTATCCAAAAACAAGACTTAGAAATTATCTGGTACCTTGGAACTTTCATGCCTCAATGGCAGGTTTCCTCGATTTCGATAGTGGGTTTTCATTATTGACTCCGGATCAGGAAGTTCCGTGGAGTGTTCAACCTTAGCTCATTTATTCACATTCGTTGGATTGTACTAGTGTACCTTGGGAGTCATTGACATTAATGGTGATTTCCCTCACACTTGTTAACGGTTTCATCAATGACTAGTAATCAAGTGGTTTCTACCATGTTCAACTTCAGCACATGTAATCACATGGCTAGATTTGTACTTTCAGGTGACGAGTTTGAAGACCCTAGGTCTCATATTTTTGATCCAGGATGCGATGGAGTATGTATGATTTGCATCATCACATAGCTCCACTTTGTATTTCATGTGGCTATGTCATCTTAATTTAAGTCTTCTTGCATAGATCCACAGTGTATTCCTGGTGGCTATGCAGTATTTTGACAGCATGGATCCATGGTGTATGATTGGTGGCCATGACCTACATTCATGATGTCATCCTTCTGTGATCTGAGTATGGGAATGCCTACCTCAGAACTGGTATTATATTCTGCAGATGCTTGGTTGTTTGCAGGTTTCTGATTAGGCGTGCTCCTAGTTTTTGACACACACATGTAGTTTACAAAGTATTTCAGCTGTCACAAGTTCCAACCTCATACTTTGGGGGGAATTCTGTTACACATGATTTTGGTCACTCTGGTGATATCTCAACAGTGATGTATTTAGGCTCCCAACAAAGACCTTTTGCTTGAGAAAAGTGGCTCTTGTCTTCTTCCAAAAACATATTTTTAAGATGATTTCATAGGCTGCCTATGGTCTAGGGTGCGAGAATCCTTCATTCTTACACGTCACCCACACTTAGGGTGTGAACATCTTGCAGTCTGCTCCATATATAGGGTGTGAATCTATTTTTAAGATTCGAAAGGAGAAGAGGTATCGATGGTTCTAGAAGGGAATATTCTAGAAAATGAGTTGGCGTTCACATGGTTGTCATTCTACTGACTTCTCAAAATTGATGGGATCATCCTCATCCATGTAACCATCTCTCCTCCTCCTATATATTGAAAGGTTTCTCATGGAAAAGGTTAAGCAATATTGAATGAAGAATTGGTGAAAGAATTGTGTGAAGAACCCTGCTTGGACAGAAGCTTGAAGACTCTATTTGGTATATCAATAGGAATTGGATCTTCTTCATGCAAGTACAGAGAAAGTGTGTGTGTTGGAACTAAGGGTCACTGAAAAGAAGCTGGCAACATCAAGGCGATCAGGTTGTATCTTCTACTTTCAATTAATATGATACAACGACATGTCCCTTTCCCATAAAGTCATTCTTACTTTATTGTGCAACTCCTTGATCATATGCATAAGTTGACATTGAATATACTCTGCTATCTTCACTTTGGTTGGTTTGTGTTGTCTTGGAATTGACTTCACAAGAGCACCAGAGTGAAGCAGGAACAATAGATACCTAAGGAAGTGATATCAAGGTATGTCACTTATTCCTTCTCTTTAGTAGATTCAATGACTACAACTTAGTGAAAGAGTCATGTCTTGTCTTGTTTTTTTCTAGATCCAGGTGGACCTAGGGAGATCTGTTAGTGTCCACACCTACTGATTTGTCTGATAACAAAATTGGCAACTCCACTGGGGATGCAACCCATTTTTGGTGGTTTTTGGTGGTTTTTCCTAGGCCATTTTCTCTTAACTTACCATTTTTCATTTCCATCAATGTCTAAGTCTTGAGAAGACCCCGATAGCCTCTCTGGGTCCAGAAGTTCCTTCAAATTTTTTCTTAGTTTCAGGCCTTCTTGCACTTCACCCTTTTGTGGCCTACGAGAACCATTATATTTTGCATCCTGCTTTGTAATTCAGTGTGAACTTCTCACACTCTGCCCGTGTTTAGCCTACGAGAAGCCTTGATTCTCCCACTGTACACCACTTCCAACCTGCGAACCTATTTGCAAATTTTTTGGATTAAGGTTTTTTGTATCCTCAGATGCCCAGATTTGTATGTGTGTCTTAAAAGAACTTCCTTGGCCAGTGATTGATTGTTTCTTGACTTCGAATTTCATGAATGATTAGTCTTCGGAAATTGAAAGCTCTTCTTGTTCATTTTTTCTCAACTGTTACCTCTTGACCTTTTCTTAACAAGGATATGATATTTCGTTTTGAAATACCAGTGCTTGTTTTGTTGGGAGCCGGTGATAGGTTTAAAAGTTGGGATTAATTGTCTTTTTCAATTGCTCGTTACTTGGAAAATTGTTATCCATATGCATTTGAAGAGACTAGTCTTGTCTATATGTTATTTTTGTCTTCATTGAAATATTAGTTTGTTGCGTATTTCTTTTTCATTGGTTGTTTTTTTTTCTTAGTTCCACCACTGTTGTTTGGTTTCTAATAAAAAATTAAAGAGATTTTATTTTTTAAGAAAGTTTTTATTCAAAAATATTGGCATTCAAGTATTGAAAGACAATGAATAGAGAATTTTCATTGTTCATGATTGTTTGATATTGCATTTCCAAGAAGATCATACATCATAGTTCACGTTGTTCCAGAAAAATCCTCTTTCCCTCCTGTAAATAGGATTCATCGAATAAAAAAATTGTATCATTCATTCCTATTTATGCATTGTTGGGTCAGAGTCTTAAACAACATCGGTTTCATTTCTGTCTCCTTTGAGTAACAAAAACCTTTAATAATATTGCGCACTTTTAAAATTTAACTAGTAACTTTTTCTAGGGCTCTTTTACACCAAAATTAGCTAGGCTAGAGCTTTGGAATAGACAATGAGATACACTCTCCAAAGAAAAAAACACACAATAGCATCTTGTGGTAAGGAGTGTCAAATTCCATTTGCATCATTTTTTCTTGGGAAGCCCTTCTCACACAAGGGTCAAACCCAAGGTCGCATTGAGATTGACAGAGTTACTCACCCTGCTTTTTTGATATCGGTCTAGAGATTGCATGTATTACAGGGGTCACTTGAAGGTATACCCACAATAATGAGTGGAAGCCTCTCAAGTTGATTTCATGCTAGATACCCTACCCTTGCGTGTGAATCAAAATATCGATTGTTCCCCTAAGCATTATTGTTTTTGTTGGTAACCTTAGTAGCCTATCTTCTTAGGGTCTTACACAAGGTGACTGTGAAGCGACAAGTCTTCACGATACCTGGAATCGACGTTGGCCAAACTCACTCAGGCTCCTTGGAGGGTATACCCATGATTATGTGTGGGATCTTTCACCAGGGTGTAAGTCTGTTAAGTAGGTCATCAATGTAACTTTTCCATCCTAGCCTAGCCCCTTCTTGTCTCGTTGTTACGACGTTGGATTTCATCACCAACTAGTGACTTCAGAATTATAAGGTCTTGTTTGCTTGGTTTTGCTTCCTAGATTTTTACTAGTGCATGTTGTTTGTTTACCCAAGTTGACCATAGAATTTCCTTCATAAGTTTTTAGCTCGATCATAATTGACCCTCCACGTCATTCATGTAGAATACAAAGCTTACCCCCAGAAATAATGGAAATTTCTCAACCCTTTCCTACCAACTCACCGGAGGGCTCTCCTCAACAGAGTGAAGTCCAAGATGTTGCCACTCCACAAGTGGAAAGAACTAACTCTCTAGAATGATTCCGAATTACCAATTCTCAATAGGACTTTCGGCTTCATCCTGACTTCGAGAGACGTATTGGGTGGGTGAATTCTTCTGGAGACTTAGTTGTTCAGTCTTCTGGATCACCAACTAGACCTTTCATAGGACTTGAGGGTAAAGATCCTTTTTGGACTACTGGCAATTTTAGATAGGATCTCTTTGGCTCAGGAGCAGACATTGATATCACTGTCTCACCTGAGCTGCCTGAAACATATGATCCAGACACAGTACCTTTTACTACTGCTTATTATTTTTATGGTACAGAAGGTCCGCGAGCTGACCACATATTGACTCTCCCTTTACAAATGGTCCATTACACAGATACTATGAGTCCTCACACTGAGATTACCGTGGCTAGACAAGCCCCCATTGGCACACTACTTTCACCCAGAGTCACCCCAACACTTCCACCTAGATATCATGCATTGAATGCTTCTATTCCCACTCCTACCCAAATCTCATCTAGGCCTCCTGGTAGTTCCACTCCCTTTGGGCACCAAATTCTCAGTTTCATTTCGACACTTCCTCTGCCCCCTTTCAGAGCACCTCTTCCATCCTCTATTGGAGGCACTGATCCTAGTGGCACAATTCCTTTGTTCACACCAAATTACCAGATTCTTATTGGTGGAAAATTTCACCAAGGAGGCCCAACTCAACCCCCCCTTGTAGGACAAATCCCAATTGGGACACAACCCCCGATTGGAGGGAAACCCCCACCAACCCCACCCTATGGACAAAACATACCTCCATCCTTGGCCCAGTATTGGAATCATCTTATATAACATAATCCTCCATCGACTGGGGTGAAACAGCCTCAAACTAACTTCGTCATACCCCCTAGTATAGGCCAACCATATCCAGGCATGTCTAATCCTATTTGGGGCTCGAATGCTCAAACCTACGCCCTAGTTCAAGGGTAAAACCCTATGAGTTACTTGCCCCCACACCAACAACTGAATCTGCCCAGATCCTTGCATTATATGCAGACTACTTATGGTCCCACTGGTTTGTCGATGGGTCTCCCTCCCCAAAGTCACCAGTACTCGCATGTGAATAGACAATTACCTTTTTTAGCCACCCTGGACCTCCTATATATCTCGAGGATTTTAAATGATCTGATCCATCACTCTCCTCAATGGCCCGCCATACCAGCCAAACTACCATCCGACATCCCTAAATTTGATGGTAAACCAGGAGAGGACCCGAATAATCATGTAATGAATTTTCACCTTTGGTTCTCATCCAAATCCTTGATGTATCAATCTATTCATTTATGCCTTTTTCAGCGAACCCTCATGGGTTCCATCGTGAAGTGGTATATAGAATTACCACGAGGTTTCTTCACTGACTTCAACACCCTCGCTATAGATTTCCTCACCCACTACCAGTTATTGATCCACTATGAAATGGGGACCGAGATTTTGAGCTCTTTCAAACAAACCAAAGCCACTCATATCTCCGATCACATTCATGAGTGGTGACGGAGACGACGTCTCATCAAACTTGAACTTTCTGATCAGTTGCTGGTAGAGTGGTTCACAAAATCATTCGTGAATGACATCGATTGTGACATCGCCATGGGTGGAGTTTTCACAGAAGAACGGGCCACTAGTCATGCTCAATACCTTGATCTCTTTTTCTCACAAATAGGTACTCTTTATGACTTACTCCCTGATGCGCCTTGTCCTTCTACTTCCGCCACTTCAACTACTCCTATTGCTTCCCATGCAGTTGATGGTGTGATTGGCACTTTCCATGCCCAACTTCATTTCATCCAAACATCTAGCAACAACCCCAAACCCATTTCTTCCAATGTTCAAAATGCTCTGTCTCCTACCCCTCCCACTGACAAGACTTCTAAGGTAAATGTTGTTCAATCTACCCCCACCGATAAAAATAAATCTAGAAAGGGAAAGGGTAAGAATAAGGAGGAAAAAAATAATTCGCCAGCAGAGAGAACCAAAACACCACCTGTTGACGATAGGGAAAAGCGCAAACCTTGATACCCTTGTCTCTTCTGTGGTGATGATCACTACACTAAGGATTGTCCACGATGAGTCGAGGTTACTAAGTTCCTTCAAGGGACAATGAAACCACCCACTCTGGTCATCTTGTCACAACCCTTCCCTTCTCAACAAAAGGCTTAATTGGTCATTCATTCCCAACCTACCCCCTCCAATACATCCTATTTACAGGAGATTCAAAGCAAAATGACATCACACTTACCACTCGAGCCAAAGATTATTCTTCCTCCAAAGAGAAGTTTGATACGATAACTCCTTCATTGGTCCAACCATCTCCCACGACTCCAACTACCAATGGTCCTCTTCATCTTGAATGACCGAGCCTCGATACAGTTCTTCACCCTCCTCCAAAGGGTGTTGTTTGAAAATCGGCTTTCGATCCCCATGTCAGTGTTGTACAGAACTATAATATTGTCGAAGATCTGGGCCAAGCACCATCCGCGATGTCAGCCCTCGATGTTCTCCAAAGTTGTCTTATACAAATGAAGGAACTGTTGAAATCTATTGGTGGAATCAACCCTACAGATATGAATTTAATAATTTTTGACTTGGAAGATCACATTCCAAGATTACCCCCTCAACTCTCATTCCAAATACAAGTTATTGTCTCCGACAAAAACATTTGTAGAACAGTTATTGATGAGGGTGACTCGACGTGTGTCATGTCTATTACCTACTGGAAAGTCGTCGCCTCTCCTCCTTTGACTGAATCCCACAATACAATCAAAGCCTTTAATGGATCCAGTTTTAAGCCTTACGGTGTACTCTCTTTGTTGTCGATTACGTTAGAAGGCAAAACAGTCCAAGTTGAAGTGAAGGTCTTTGATGCTCCTCTCGATTAAAACCTTCTACTTGGTCGTAGCTAGATTGATTCCATGCATGTAGTTGTGTCGACTATGTTCCATGTCATTCGTTTCCCACATCAAGGAAAGGTAATTACCATTGACCAATTAGCCTTATTTAACTCTGATGCACATACTGGAAACATACCGTTCATTTCCAACCCCCCCCAGATATGAGAACATCCGTCTGGGTCTTCTAAAAGACTCCTCCTTAATGGGTACCTTCCACATCCCACCACCTGATGTTCCACATCCATCTATCACTTCAATAAACATGATCTCCACCTCTATTCATGGAAACCTTGTGTCTCACAACCCATGGATGGTACCCAACCCCAACAATCATCTCCCTTACGGTAACGAAATGCCCTTAAGTCCGGTCGAATTCGCCTATCAAGCCATTCAATCGAAAACCCCTTCTACCCCCTCTCTTGGTGATTTATCTCCAGATCCTTTCCTCATCATTTTTTCCACGGAAGATATGATTATGTTTGTTATGGAAGACACCCCCTGGGACGATGGACATCATCATTCCAAACTCTTCCTGGAACAACACACCATCAAGAGCTACAAACAGATCTCGACCCCGTCGACTGTTGTCGTCATTTATACCATTCCCGAGTCTACACACGATGTGTTTTATGAAGGGAACTTAAGTAATATTTCACCCACCATCCCCCTCGACATATCCACAAAACCTGGAATTGTCGAAAATGTGCATATTGGAGCTTCGTGTTCCCTTGATGAAATTGTCACCTACAAGTTGCTTTTCAAAGAATTTTGTGATGTCTTCACCTAGAGCTATTAAGAAATGTCGATTATTGACCCTGAAATTGTGATACATGAGATTAGGACATACCCAGATGCTAAACTTGTTCGGCAATGCCTTCATCCGGTCCACCCACATAAAGTGGCTGCTATCAAGCTTGAAGTCGAGAAACTTATCAAAGGCGACTTTATTTACCTAGTGGCTCTCACTGACCAGGTTTCCAATCTTTTCTCGATCGACAAGAAACATGGCACAATCCACGTGTGCATTGATTATAGGGATATTAATAAAGCATGTCCTAAAGACAACTTTCCTACCCTCTTCGACGACCAGATCATCGATGATTGCACCAGTAGTGAAATCTTCTCTTTGATGGATGGTTTCTCTGGATATAATCAAATCAATATCGTTCCCGTGGACCAATAGAAAACCACTTTTATTTGTCCTTGGGGAACTTTTGCCTATCAGAAACTTCCTTTCAGTTTAAAAAATGCTGGCGCAACTTTTCAATGTGCTATGTAGTACACCTTCCATGATATAAAAATCATCATGCAACCATATCTCAATGACTTACCTGCTCATTCCATGTGTTGTGTAGATCATCCCATACACCTCTGAGCCATTTTCCTTCACTGTCGGTTTTACCATATAAGCTTGAATCCCCACAAATGTGTTTTTTGCGTTGAATTTGGCCGACTTCTAGGATTTATTGTTTCATGTCAAGGGATCGGGGTAAATAATTTGAAGGTCGAGGATATTCTCAATATCCCTCCTCCTTCTTTGCTTCTCCAATTACAAAGTTTGCAATGGAAGGCAAAATTTCTTCGTCGTTTCATCCCAAACTATGCTGAGCTAACTCTTGGATGTACACGACTACTCAAGAAATGTTATGAGTTCGTATGGGATAACACTGCCAACAAAGATTTCGAATGATCCAGGTGGATATCGGTGTCCACCCACCTTCTCCAACTGGCCCAAAACATGTTTTTCACAATTTTGGTAATTTACTATTTTTAGCAGTTTTTAACTTCTGGGGCCATTTTGAGGCCCTAAATGATGTTTTTTGATAAACCAAGGAGCAACATGGTTTTTAGATCAATATTTCTCATCCAAAATTTTTATTCCTCGAATATATCTTTCCAATGAGCTATCATACGCCTAAAACGGAGATCGTATGAAAAAGTTACGACCCCGGGAAGTTGATGCACCAACTTACCCAAACAGGGCCCACATGACTTTTGGCGCTTCATCTCCTAGGGTTAGGTTTTTGGATTTCTAGGGTTTTTGACATTCCTGCTTATTGTAAAATTCCTTTAGAGCCTCATTGTAATCATCTTCTCACAGATGTGAGTAGCCGTCACATCTCTTCTCAGAGATAAGCTACCACCATTCTAGTGAGTCTTTCTCTCTGTACTTTTACAGTCTCTGTACATTTATTTCATTAATAGAAATCATGTATTACTGTATATCTATGGCTCTTGTTATATTTCCACTATATCTCTATTATATTATTGTCTCTCTTGCAATATCTTTGAATATTTCTGTGTTATATCTCTGCTCTCATTTCGTGTCGAAAATAATCCAGATCAGTGGTATCAGAGCAGGCTACCCTTGATCATTTTTCAGTGCATGTCCCCGATGAGGTCCCAATATAGCAAGTTGGGTCTTGATATTGTCTCTCTTGAGGAAAATTTCTCTAGCACACCCAAGAAATCCTCAATGGCAGAAGAAAAGAAAAACAACGGAGCAGACGATCCTATCATTTGGTTGCTTGAGCAAGCTCTCACATGACAAAGGGACAAAATGATGGAGAACTTTTCCCACATCCTTCAATGCATGCCGATAGCATCAGGCACATATTCATCCAGCAGCCACTTTGGAGGCACCTCACCTTTCAAGGTACAGGTTAATTTTGACATTCTTGTATTTGAAGGTCAAATAGATGCAGATGCCCTAGATAAATGGTTAAATCTGCTAGAAGGGTATTTCTTTGTTCATATTTTTTTCGACAAGGAAAAGATCACCTTTGCACTCCTTAAGGCTCTCCCCCATGTCAAACATTGGTGGGAAACTTACTGGGAGTAGAGTTCCACAGAGGAGTCTGGAATATATGGGCCTGAGCCCACTTTGGATTTTTTTGTGGATGCAGTAAAGGAACAATATTACCCTGTTGGCAACTATGAGGACCAATACATGAGATGGACCACATTGTCGCAAGAGAGGGGCCAAGCAGTTCTGGATTTCACCAATTCCTTCCATACCTTGCGCACCAATCTAGGTATCAAAGACTCCAAACGACATTTGGTTTTAAAATACCTCGGGGCTCTACACAAATACATCCAAACTGAAATGGATTTTCTGGACATCTCATCAGTCGATGCTCCCTATCGATATGCTATTAAAATCGAGCAGAAATTTAAGCACCAGAAAAAATGGGAGTTTGGGTATACAAATCCACAAAAACCAAAGTATGAAAAAGACAACCCTAACAAACAGTCTCCCGAAAATTAGTCGAAGCCACACGAAAAGAAGGGTCACAGGAAGACAAAGAAGGAAACCAGAAAATGGTGTGATTTCCACAAAATCCCCTGGCACAACACCGATGAATGTCGCTCAAAATAGTCATTGGTGGCCGAGATCAAAGACAAGGAGCCGAAACCTGATTCAGAATCTGATTATGAAAATACTAGTAAAAGACAGATCATCAACGAAGACCCCATTGCTATTGTTGCAATCGCAACAATTCAACCAAAAGAACCAATAGATCCAGAAGAGGGGGAGCACCTTTTTCATTCACAGATGTGGGTGAAGGGGACCCCACTACATTTTATTGTTGATAGCGGAAGCCAGAAGAACCTCATCTCAGCAGAGGTCATCAAACAGTTGGGATTGTTGACAACACCACACCCGCAACCATACAACATCGGGTGGCTTCGCCAAGGACAAGATCTTCGTGTCAACCAATAGTGTCAATGTCATATGGCATCCAAAACTTAAAGGATGAGGTATTATGTGATGTTTCCCCACTGGATGTCTGTGATGTTCTCTTGGTCCAACTATATATGTGGAAGCGCCATGCTATTTACGAGTCTCGACCCCATAGTGTCATTGTTACTTTGGGGGGTCATCTCTACAGGATACCAGAGGTAGTTCCGACTACTGCCCCACCTAAATAGTATCGCAAGGTAGTATCTCATACTACAAAATTCATCTTCTCCACAATCTGTTCAAAAGGGGAACAAAAGGATATTGCAACCACTACAGCCTTGGCCCAACCACCTTCTATCCACCAGAAGCAGGTCGACAAGGTTGCAGCAAAGCACAAATATTCCTTCTGCACATAGTCATCTCATGTAGCCAGACTGGTTAAAAATGTCCAACCCTTCCATCCATAGGTTCGTGATGACCTTCAACAAACCAAGCAGCGTGACGGTTCCAACAAGGCAAGAAACTCACCAAGATTCAGATTCAACAATCGCTTTCCCCTCTCCTCTGGGAACTCAACGAAATGGATACCATTGCTTCCTAAGGAGGGAGGATTGATCCAAGTGGATATCGGGGGTCACCCACCTTCTCCAACTGGCCCAAAACATGTTTTTGACAATTGTGGTAATTTACTATTTTTAGCAGTTTTTAACTTTCGGGGCCATTTTGAGGCCCTAAATGATGTTTTTTGAGAAAATGGGGAGCAACATGGAACATAGATCATGTTTCTCATCCAATAGTTGTATTCCTTGAATATATCTTTCCAACGAGCTATCATACGCCTAAAACGAAGATTGTATGCGAAAGTTATGACCTCGGGAAGTTGATGCACTAACTTACCCAAACGGGGCCCACATGACTTTTGGCGCTTCATCTCCCAGGGTTAGGTTTTTGGATGTCTAGGGTTTTTGGCATTCCTGCTTATTGTAAAAAGGCCTTCAGAGCCTCATTGTAATCATTTTCTCACGGATGCAAGTATCTGTCACATCTCTTCTCAGAGATAATCTACCACCATTCTAGCGAGTCTTTCACTCTGTACTTTTACAGTCTCTGTACATTTATTTCATTAATAGAAATTGTGTATTACTATATATATGTGGCTCTTGTTATATTTCCGCTATATCTCTGTTATATTGTTGTCTCTCTTGCAATATCTTTTAATATTTCTGTGTTATATCTCCTCTCTCATTTCATGCCGAAAATAATCCCGATCATCAAAGCTTTGAAGTTGTCTCTGACACGTACCCCACTTCTCTTCCCACATGATTATAGTCGCGATTATTTTCTCTACCTCGCAGCCTCGGACTACACCATCACTATGGTTCTCATCCAAGAGGATTATTCTCATGAAAAACATGTATCTATTACTTGAGTCGAAGTCTAACACCTACCGAAACCAAGTATTTACATGTTGAAAAACTGGCCTTGGAAGCCGTCCAAGAAGTTCAACGTTTCCATCACTATATCCTCTCTCGCAAGACTATGGTAATTTCTAACTGCAACTCTATGCAGTACATTCTTACATGTCAACTACTAGGGGGAAAATACTCCAAATGGATCATGATACTCTAGGATATTGACTTAGAATTTGAACGCACTAAGTCCAAGAAATCCTTAGTATTTGCTGAGTTGATATGTTACTTTCCCTACTCTGAGATGAAAAATGTACTAGCTGATTCATTACTGGATGAATCCCTTTTCCTGATTAGTTCCAATGATCTTTGGTATGGAGATATCATCATATATCTCCAAACCTAGACTTTTTGGCCCAATTTGTAAAGTACTCACCACTGTCGAATACACTACCAAGCCTGTCAGTATATTATCCTCAGTGATGCTCTTTATCGTCGTTGGATTGACTCCATTTTTTGACACTACCTCACATTTGAAGAAGCTAAGAAATCCCTAAATGACTGCCATTCTTGAGCCTATGGTGGTCATATGTCTGGGTATGCTACTACCTATAAGATATTGCGAGAAGGGTATTTTTGGCCTTCTTTATTCAATGATTGTATAATTGTCGTCCAAAAATTCCACGCTTGCCAGACCTACAACAATAAAATACGGTCACACCCTGCTCCTCTTCATCATGTGGTCTCCGTCGGTCCTTTTGTGAAATGGGGTATTGATTTCATGACATGTCACCCTCACTTGGTCGGGGGGCATGGATACATTATTGTAGTCGTAGATTATTTTACGAAATGGGCCGAGGCGATGCCGACATTTGAAAACACCAGAAAGATCACAACATTATTCATATTCAATCACATCATAGCTCATTTTGGTGTTCCTTAGGCTATCGTTATTGATCACGGTAGCCACTTTAGAAACTTCATGATGTCTGAACTCACCGAAAATTTGGGTCTTCACCATGAAAACTCAACACCCTATTACCCAAAAGCCAACGCCCAAGTCGAAGAAATTAACAAAGTCCTCATTACCATTCTTCGACAAATGATAGGGATTCACAAAACGAGTTGGCAAACAATGTTTTTTTCATCATTTTGGGCTTACCAGACATCCGTTAAGTCTGCTACCAGGTTTACACCATTCCAATTAGTCTATGGTCTATAAGCCATCCTTCCAATTGAATGCGAGATACCCTCCCTAAAACTAGCCTTTGAACTCCTCCCAAACACTTCTGCCAAAGAAGAACGTCTATTGTATATCATGCGATTAGACAAAACTCATCGTGACACCACCCTTTTCATAGAATCCCAGACGAAATGTGTCAAAGCCCAATATGACAAACATGTTAAGCCTCGTGTTTTCTTCGAAGGTGATCTTGTTATCCTTTACAAACAAGATCAGGATATGCTAGGAGAAGGAAAATTCGAAGCTATGTGGCGAGGTCCTTATATCGTTAGACGTGTTTTGGAGAAAGGAGCTTATGAGTTAGTGGACTACGACAATATCCCTTTGAGTGAACCTAGAAATGGGTTGTACTTAAAGAAGTACTATGCCTAAGATCACATGTGCATGAGTGCTTGTATTTTATTGTATCATACTTCTTGTGTGTTACTATAGTATGCTTTTTCATTATCTAGTCTCTGCCCTTGACAACTTATGTTACATTGTGTTTGGTTTCCATATGTCGAAGTCTTTGCTACCCCACATTGGCTTTGCTGATGGCGCTAGCCGTAGTACTCAGAACCTTGCTTCTGTTGCTTGGACAGTTTCCACCCCTACAAATGAGCTTATCACTCTACGAGGTGTGTGTCTCGGTCGTGCGACCAACAATATTGCAAATTATAGCGCCGTCATCGAATTGTTGATTGATGCTATTTCATTTGGTATCCGCCACCTAGTTGTATGACTCGATTTGCAGCTAGTAGTACTACAACTAAGTAATGTCTATGCTATTCGAAGTCCTACTTTATTACGGGTATATTTATGAATTCACCTCTTGGAACTTTATTTTGATTATATTGAGTAACAACACATTCCTAGATGTCTAAATACATTGATGAATGCATTATCTAACTATGTATTAGACAGAGATTTGGGCCATTTATAAACCAATCACATCACATGTATCACACAACACAAGATAAGATGGTATAAGTTGTATATATGTATATAACGATCAAAAGTTTTTACAAAATGTTTCTGTTCAAGGACCAAAATCTCAAAAATATGAATCCCATGGCTTCTACAAAATAGCGTCACAGATGATGATCACGATAACACATGATTTCTGAGGCTAGCCTATGAAGCAGTCGACTGATAGACTCAGACAACCCCACAGTATGGCGCTGGTAATGTCTAGGGATCTCCCCGATATCCATATCCTGGATGTCAGAAGTCAACCCCTCTAAGTTTTTCTCCACTACCTCGTAGTCTTCGGCATCCCATATTACCACTGGAGCCACCTCTCCTCGTTGTTAAATAGGAGAAGTTCCTGAAGGTCGATATGGCCCCACATCTGTGTCATCAAAAAGAGATTGTTTTCATTAGTTCTTGGATAAAAAAAAACATTCCATATGATAAAAATTACAAAAACATTTAAAAATAACAAAATGTGTACTTCTTACCTAGGTCACCCCACCGAGAATCCTCAAGTAGGGCCAAATCCGAATCCCCTCGAAAATCCAAACTAGAGTATGCGTAGTCATCAATCATTAGCATCTGTGGCCGCAACCAGTCGAAAAATGAATCATTGTACTTGATGATGGGCCCAGCTACATTTCAGGCCATGAGGTTGCACCACCTCAGCATACTCGGATCCTGTGGGGCCGGTACACCCTAGTCAACCTGTAGTCTCAACAATGGGACCCTCTCGAGGAAGAATGACACCAAAAGTGATTTGTACCGAAACTACTTTAAGTTTCCCCTCCTTCACTTCATCAATTGCCTCTTCATACTGCGAAGAATTGCATCCGAGCAGTTGCAGAATCGTGGCTCTGTGCACTCTATGGCATGTTGGAGGTAGCTCTGGAGAGCCATGTGTGGAGCTGCACTCCTGGCCATGTGTGCTATAGTGAACATGATGGTTCGCAGGGTCAAGTTTTGGACCCCCCAAATAGCAACCTTGTTGTTTCTTCTTTCTGCCTCAGGAACACAGTACTGGTGACAATACTCACTCATAGGGAGTCCATCACCTTGGATACCGATCAAGCTAGCATGGTACCCACGTCGTGATAGCCCTATTAGTAAATAGATATTCTCGATATCTAGGGTGAACGTGTGGACTCCCACTTGAAACAATTGTTGGTCGACGTCCCACATATGAACCAAGTATTCCAACAATCTGAGTTGGGCCCTCATGCCTAGAATCCTAAAGAATTTCAAGAGCCCACAGTCTTGGAGGGCAACAACGGTACCTGGGTCATTCTCGACAATGGCATCCTCCTCTGCATGTTCTCTTTCTCACCACTCCAGCATTGTGATGGTCAAATACCTGCACAAGAATCATAAGAGAAGGGTCAACAACTTATTTCAAACCTTGGCATAATCTTTATTGAGAAAAAAACAAATTTAAATTTCATTTTGCGGTCCCCGTAGGTGCCCCTTTATCACAGTGTGAGATTCTCTCAGGTGCCCTTAAGGCCGCCTACGTGAATCCTAGATTCTCATAGGTCCCGCATGGATAGCCTGCAAGAATGATGGGGCGCAAGTTGTGGCCCTCACATGAACCTAAAACTCTGAAAATTTCCAATGAAAACTAAACATAAACCATGGAAAAGGTAGACGATCAAGAGCTTACCTCGTTGGCAAAGACGGTTCGCCAAATGGTTGCTTGTGCCTCTCGCAATCGAGCAATGAAATTTGGGGGAAAATGAGGTGTATTGGGCAAAGGTTTTGGCAAAATCACATTGAAATGGTAAAATCCCTTTTTACCCATATTTATTAACTTTTTACCATTTTTGTTGATTTTTATATTTCTTTGTCTATAAAACCTAATGCCTAATAGTCCCATGAGTGTGACTTTTTGCAGATATAGAAACTTTGAAGTCCACACGAAGGAGTACGGATGTTTCTTCTTTTTTGTCACATATACGACTGCTTTTTAGGGTTTTTAGAAAAACCTCGAGCTCAGTCTTCGTTCGTTCTTGTGCTCGAAAATACATGAGAATGTAATCGAGTATACTTTTCTCATCTTTTCATACTCATCATGGTAACAAAAAAATGACGAATGCAAATGAGTATCCTTTAAGATCTTTTCATGCTCCATTAAAATTAAGAGATGGCTGAGCGACCTTGTTCTGTTCATGCTCATAAAAGTATCTGAACAAAACATTCGATGGGGGATAGTTTATCACTTTTTCGGTCCTGTAGAACTATTTTATGAAAAAGGAACTGAGAGAGTTCTGTTTAAGTGTTTTTCAAACTCTCAAAACATGAAAAACCCCCGAGTTTTCTATCCTTGGACTCGTTAAACAAACATCGAAAGACTTGCAACGGGACCAAGCCACTCCTTCCTAGGGTTCGTTAAATATACTCTGAGGGACTCATTTGAAGGATGACCTTACATCAACAAGCATATGTTATCCTCCTCAAGCTTCTGTAAAAATAAAGAGGTACTCACCAGAAATGGTGGGTGAAATTTTGGGAAAGGGATGAGTTTTCGTATTCATATTAATGGCAGTAAGCATCGCTCTTGAACATGACACCCCCTATTCATCATTTGAATTTGGGTTGGGAAACCCATTTTTCTCTCATTCGACTTGCTACAAGGTTGTATATTGGGTCATATTTGAGTCAGTGCTACCAAGGCCTTGGTTGTTTCATTCATATGTTCAAGAGAAGTTCATCCAAGCCCTCTATTGAGTCGACCATCTATAGTTGTCCATTCTTACAATGTCAGCCTTCCCTATGTCTATTTCAACCTATATTCATACTTTGTTTCATCCTCAAAGTTTGTTACTTATTTCGTGTCATTGATGGGGGATACATCAAGGCCCTCCTGTGATGAGTCTTGTTCCATCGAATCCAACTCATTATTCGAAAACAAGACTTAGAAATTATCTAGTACCTTGGAACTTGCATGCCTCAATGGTAGGTTTCCTCGCTTTCGACAGTGGGTTTTCATTACTGACCCCTGATCGAGAGGTTCTGTCAAGTGTTTGAACTCAACTCATTTATTCACATTCGTTGGATTGTACTAGTGTACCTTGGGAGTCATTGACATTAATGGTGATTTCCCTTGCACTTGTTAATGGTTTGATCAATGATCGATAATCAAGTGGTTTCTACCATGTTTGACTTCAACACATGTAATCTCATGGCTAGATTCGTACTTTCAGGTGATGGGTTTGAAGACCCTGGGTCTCATATTTTTTATCTAGGCTGCGATGGAGTATGTATGATTTGCATCGGCACATAGATCCACTTTGTATGTCATGTGGCTATGTTGTCTTAATTTAAGTCTTCTCGCATAGATCCGCAGTGTATTCCTGGTGGCTATGCAGTATTTTGATGGCATGGATCCACGGTGTATGATTGGTGGCCATGACCTACATTCATCATGTCATCCTTCTGTGATCTGAGTATGGGAATGCCTACCTCAAAACTGGTATTGTATTCTACAGATGCTTGGTTGTTTGCAGGTTTCCAATTAGGTGCGCTCCTGGTTTCTGACACACACACGCAGTTTACAAAGTATTTTGGTTGTCATAAGTTCTGGCCTCATACTTTGGGGGGCATTATATTATACATGATTTTGGTCACTCTGGTGATGTCTCAATAGTGATGTATTTAGGCTCCCAACAAAGACCTTTTGCTTGAGAAAAGTGGCTCTTGTCTTCTTCCAAAAACATATTTTTAAGATGATTTCGCATGTTTCCTATGGTCTAGGGTGCAATAATCCTTCATTCTCATAGGCCACCCACACTTAGGGTGTGAACATTTCACAGTCTGCTCCATATTTAGGGTGAGAACCTGTTTTTAAGCTTGGAAAGGAGAAGAGGTATCGAGGGTTCTAGAAGGGAATCTTCTGGAAAATGAAATGGCATTCACATGGTTGTCATTCTACTAACTTCTCAGATTTGATGGGATTATCCTCATCCATGTAACCATCTCTCCTTCTCCTATATATTGAAATATTTCTGATGGAAAAGGTTAAGCAAGATTGAATGAAGAATTCCCCCCAAAGTATGAGGTTGGAACTTGTGACCCTTGTAACTTGTAATTCGCCATGGAACTTGTATCCCTTCTTTTTGTTGGATAATAATAAAGAAAGGACCTGAAAATTTCTCTGGTGGACATTGGATTGTAATCACATGGCTAGATTTGTACTTTCAGGTGACGAGTTTGAAGACCCTGGGTCTCATATTTTTGATCCAGGATGCAATGGAGTATGTATGATTTGCATCAGCACATAGCTCCACTTTGTATTTCATGTGGCTATGTCATCTTAATTTAAGTCTTCTTGCATAGATCCACAGTGTATTCCTGGTGGCTATGTAGTATTTTGACAGCATGGATCCATGGTGTATGATTGGTGGCCATGACCTACATTCATGATGTCATCCATCTGTGATCTGAGTATGGGAATGCCTACCTCAGAACTGGTATTATATTTTGCAGATGCTTGGTTGTTTGCAGGTTTCTGATTAGGCGTGCTCCTAGTTTTTGACACAAACATGCAGTTTACAAAGTATTTCAGCTGTCACAAGTTCCAACCTCATACTTTGGGGGGAATATTTCTCATGGAAAAGGTTAAGCAAGATTGAATGAAGAAATTTTCAGGTACTTTCTTTATTATTATCCAACAAAATGAAGGGATACAACCTACAGGAAAACCCATTGTAACTTCCTCTCCTTTCTCTCACAGTCTCCTCTCTCAAAATACAATACTCGCCAACATACATAGCCGCAATACATTTCCCTCATAAAAGAGGGTTTCCTTCTAAGGAAACAAACCCTAACATAATCTCTATCATTAGATCTGCGACCTTATAATGAATGGTCCATATTTACAATGAAATTACAATATACTTTTACAAGGCAATTTTTGCTTCGGGGGCTTCGCCATCGAACCCCCGTTGGGGGCTCGCTTACCCCTAGACCCCCTAGCCAAGGGGATATCCCCCCTGGACCCATCAAAGGGGGTACCCTCCCTCAGCACTCCCCGACATGGAAGAGTATACATACTTTTGGGGTGTAAATACTTCATGGGGTATAAACACGCATAGATCCGCAGTGTATTCCTGGTGGCTATGCAGTATTTTGATGGAATGGATCCACGGTGTATGATTGGTGGCCATGACCTACATTCATCATGTCATCCTTCTGTGATCTGAGTATGGGAATGCCTACCTCAAAACTGGTATTATATTCTACAGATGCTTGGTTGTTTGCAGGTTTCCGATTAGGTGCGCTCCTGGTTTCTGACACACACACGCAGTTTACAAAGTATTTTGGATGTCACAAGTTCTGGCCTCATACTTTGGGGGGCATTCTATTATACATGATTTTGGTCACTCTGGTGATGTCTCAATAGTGATGTATTTAGGCTCCCAACAAAGACCTTTTGCTTGAGAAAAGTGGCTCTTGTCTTCTTCCAAAAACATATTTTTAAGATGATTTCGCATGTTTCCTATGGTCTAGGGTGCGATAATCCTTAATTCTCATAGGCCACCCACACTTAGGGTGTGAACATTTCGTAGTTTGCTCCATATTTAGGGTGTGAACCTGTTTTTAAGCTTGGAAAGGAGAAGAGGTCTCGAGGGTTCTAGAAGGGAATCTTCTGGAAAATGAAATGGCATTCACATGGTTGTCATTCTACTAACTTCTCAGATTTGATGGGATTATCCTCATCCATGTAACC
Organism: Picea engelmannii; assembly: GCA_009831015.1. Classification (NCBI taxonomy): domain Eukaryota; kingdom Viridiplantae; phylum Streptophyta; class Pinopsida; order Pinales; family Pinaceae; genus Picea; species Picea engelmannii. Next base: position 112,170 of record ML826617.1, read on the forward strand.
ATCTCTCCTTCTCCTATATATTGAAATATTTCTCATGGAAAAGGTTAAGAAAGATTGAATGAAGAAATTGTCAGGTCCTTTCTTTATTATTATCCAACAAAATGAAGGGATACAACCTACAGGAAAACCCATTGTAACTTCCTCTTCTTTCTCTCACAGTCTCCTCTCTCAGAATACAATACTCGCCAACATACATAGCCGCAATACATTTCCCTCATAAAAGAGGGTTTCCTTCTAGGGAAACAAACCCTAACATAATCTCTATCGTTAGATCTGCGACCTTATAATGAATGGTCCATATTTACAATGAAATTACAATATACTTTTACAAGGCAATTTTTGC
>ML826618.1:0-12065 GCA_009831015.1 Picea engelmannii
ACTGACGTATTGATTTTGGTGGTGGTAAATTGACAATCACTGCAATATTTGCAGGATCTACTAGCAAGCCTTGTTTGCACACTATATGGCCCAATAATATCCCAAAAGGTGTCCCAAAGATGCACTTATTGATATTTAATGATATCTGACACTACCTGTGTCTTTCCAACATTATCCTTAACACCTCTGCATGGTATTTCAATAGACGGTAGACTTCCCAATCATCCATATATACCTCTAAAAACCGATGGATGAATTCTTTGAATGCAACTATGACTACTCTTAAGAATATTTCTGGTGCATTCTTAAGTCCAAAAGGAATGACTGTGTATTGATAGGATCCCCATTATGTGGAAAAAGTGGTCTTTTACGTATCTTCTGGGGCTATCTTGATCTAATGGTAGCCTAAGAATCCATCTGTGAATGAGTATGCTTCTTGGCCTCCTACATTCTCTAATACCTCGTCTGTGAAAGGGGTAGGGAAAGCGTCATGTAGGAAAGAATCATTCAACATCCTCAAGTCGATACATATCCTTATCCCTCCTTGCTTCTTCTCTTGAACTACCATAGGGATTACCCATTCAGATTCCTCCACTGGTTCTACGATTCCAACCTCCAACATTCTATCAATTTCTTCTTTTACTTTCTACTTATATATTGGGTTCAGTCTATATGGTCATTATCTGAATGATCTAGCCTCAGATTTGAGAGGTATCTTCATCTCTCCTATCTCTCCTTCTATGCCTTTCATCTCTGTAAAGGTTGTTGGGAACATGTAATTGTACTTGCGCAGTAACTCTGTTATGCTTTCTACTGTTTTCTCATCCTAGTAGTCTCCAATGTTGGCCATTTTGGGATTCTCAGTTGTCCCAATGTTGACTTTCTTCACCTTGATCGACACAGCAAACACTTCTGATTCTATAGATGGAACTTCCACCCCTCTTTCATCTTTCTTCCTGCACATGGTAGCATGAAATTAGTTCTTTCATTGTCTGTCTGTTCTTTTGTTGATACTCTGTTATCAGTTAAACCTCTGGTTATTGAATTAATATTACCCCTCTGATCTATTTGATTGTTGAATCTATGTTGGGGTTCTCATGTTTAAATGAGAAAGTGACTATAAAATTTTGTTGTAACATTGTCCATTCTATAGTGCCTCTACGCAATTCCTGGTCTACATACTAGTTTGCTAGAATCCCTTTCGATGTGTGAATAAAGTGATGAGACCATTCTTCTGGTGGTGTCATTCTCCATAGTTTTCTGCACTTCTCCAAGTGTTTTACTGGTGTCCCATGTCCATCATATCTCTGCAATTGGTTTCTTCCCTATTCTGCGCCAAATATGATGTGCAATAATCATTTACATTGGTACCAGTTCTTGACTATCTCTTTGTGCACACCCCACCATCTTGTAGGTGTTGCCTTGAGTTTTGTATCTAGGGCTAATAAATTATGATTTTCTAACACTTCATCTTCGTATATTTTTAGGAATTCTTCTAAATTCACCCCATGAAATACAAGAGGTTCTCTTATCTCTGTACCTACCCATCTTACTGCGCAGTCTAATTTTGTGCACCTTCTTGTGGAGACTTCATGTAATCTTTGCTTCCAATTCTCCAACCCTGTATCTGAGTCTGATGTGCATGACATGATACTTCTCCAACTGAGTACCCCATCTACAGTTGGATTCACATAATCTTCTTCTCGCGTGGTGGTTCTATATAACTCGTTAATTTCCTCTAGGTCTAAACAAGTGGGTTCTACAAACATTTCTCCTTCTGATGGATCTAATGGTGCAATGAGTCTGTACTCTCTTGACTCGAATGTCATCTTCCTCACCTTCAGATTTATTATGGCATGATTATCAAACGCCCAATCCAAACCAAGAAATTTTGAATAAGGTGTTGTGTCATCCACTATTTATATTACTTCGAAATTGGCTTTAGTGCGCACTCCATCCAGATCTATTGTCACATCCTTTAGCCTCCCAATTGGCAGAACCCTGTGTTCATTTTCTAGTTTCAACTGAACAGGTGAATATCTTAATGTGGGATCTCCCATACATTGCCATGTCTTCTTGGCTAGTACATTCACTTCAGAGCCTAAATCTAGTATAATATCTCCCATGTTTAAATCTCCAATGTTAGTATCCAGTCTGAATTCTCTGCTTGTCCTTCTCCTCGTATGTAAATGGTTAACTTTTTTATGTTCTAGATTTCCCTCTACATCTGTGCTAAATCTTTCTAACATAATTTTTAACACTTTACTAGATGATGGATCCTTTAGTAGATTAACACAATATTGAAGAAAAGCCTTTATGGTGCTTACTTGTCCTTAATGTGATCCAATGATGAAGGCATCTTGTACATTGGTATGTCTTGAGTATGCTGTGTAGTTGATGTAGATGCAATGTCTGGATTTAAGAATTATTTTCTGGCTTGCTTGAATATCTCCTTTTCGTTCTGCGCATCAAACTACTTTTGTGGTTCAACATTCTTCTTTACCCATTGGTGTTGTGCTAGATCTTGTCTTACTGTGTCATCTCCCCTCTTAGATCCTCTGCGCGTAACTATGTTGATATTTCCTCCATCATATCTTTCTTTTGCAAAAATCCATTGAACATTTTGATTGTTCTGATTTATCTTTTCTTGGATCTTCCCCAATAGTGTCGGACAAACTTCTGTGTCATGGTTAGATGCACGACAATACATACATGTCATGAGTGGAAGTGGACATTCTCTTTTATAGTGTCCTGGTTTCTTATATTTATGGCATACCACCAGTCCTATGCCTCTTCCAAAGCCTCCTCTACCTCTCCCTCCACCTTTGTAGCCAACTCTATCTCCTCACGGTGTGTTGTACTGTGGCACCAAGTTATACTGCGCGGGATTATACTGTGGCTAAGTGGTATTGTACTGCGGCTGCACAGTGTTATATTTCTATGGCACAATGTTATATGGGGATGGTACTTGGTTAAAATGTGGTGCAACTTTCCCTGTCATCATCTATTCATGCACCCTATAGGTGTCTGATGTTATTTCCCTCATAAACTCCATTTTCCTGCAATCTTTGTCATCATGGCCCACTGACTTACAACAGTTTCAATATGAACTCTTAGGCATTGTCTGGTATTTATGCATCATTGGACAATGATATGGATCATGCCCCTATGTCTTATAGATCTCACACCATAGTCCTCCTGAGGGAAAATGGTTTGGTAGTCTCATTTCCATGTACTGCATGAATGTTGGGAATTCGTTCTTGTGATATCCTTCTGTCCTACATGTGGTACAACAAACAACTTCTCTTTTGTCCTTACTCCTATTCTGGTTTAATTGAAATGTTATATTCTTCAAGTCTTCCTTGAGATCCTCTATTGCTGGATCTATCTTCTGATATTGGTTATCTTCTAGTTGCAAGGTTTCCTGCAAGGCCTCTACATGGGTCTGAAAATTTTGTTGTCTCAAAGGGTATTTCAAGTGTGGTAGTAGTGAATTCACAAACATATGCCTATGTTGCATATCTGTCATGACATGCTTCAACTTTACCTTCAATCATTTGAATCTTTGGTCTATCTTCCAGACATATTCTCTTGGTTTCTACCTGATTCCTATCATTTAATTCATGTATTGATCCTCTAAGCTAGGCTTCTGGAATTCATTTATCAACAACTTCTTGATATCCACAATCATTCTGGTTGTTCCTGGTGGACCGTTTGAAACTAAGCTCATGTACTAATCTAGTGCGCGGTCTCTTAGTGTGATGGCTAACTATGAAATTTTGGTCTCCTCATCTATGATCTGCTTCTCTTCCCATATCTTTTCACAGATGAACAAGTGCTTCTTAGGGTCCTCCGGCACCTATCCCTTGAATTTTGGTAAATTGATGGTGGGATCATGTCCTGCCATCCTGAATTTTGAACTACTACCTCCACACAATGTATATCCTTGACTAATGCTTCCTGAACGGGCCCCCCCAATTGTTTTTCCCTATGTAGATGTACTTCCTGCATCATTTCTTCCACTGAAATTTGGTTTCCTAAACGATGGTGTTCTTTCTGGTGTATTGATCGCACATGGGTTTATGGGTTCCGCATTGACACTAATATGGATAGGACTTCTACCTCCATTTTATGCTCTTGGACCTCTTGTATTCCTTTTGTATATTGTGTGTAGGATTTCCTCAATCTGCTCCACAGCCCAAAGATCCTCTACCTATTTTTCATCACTTGCCAATCCTTCCCTCACGGCTATGGCTCTCTTCTTATTGTTCATCTTATATTAGTAGGGTACAACATTACACGTTCTTCCAGTTGTTTCCATGATTTTCTTGATCTGTTCATCCTCCATCATGATTGGATCCAAGGCCTCCTCCTTCTTTCCTTTATCCATCTCTTCCTCCATTTCTCTATCTCTTGTTAGTGCTTCTTTCCTTCCCCCATGCACATAAGGAAGTTTAGCTATATGAGGCCATTGTCATTACAATGTTTTTATACAATAACATCTTGATGGAAGTATACACCGATATGATATACCTACCTTGAGGTCCATTTAGGAACTCTTTCTCTGTTGCGCTGTAAGACTTTGCAGTATCTACTGCAAATTCTATGATAAATCTTGCATTAATGTTGTCTAACTAGAAATCAACCACACACGTAAATTTATGTCAACTTGTTGTAACTGCGCGATCTCAAAAGGATTCCATACTAGCTATCGGATCCGATTTATAGGGTGGCTGTCTTTCAACCTCAATATCCACTCCTACAACACATGTGGGAAATCATTGAAAAACGCTTCATGCAAGTTGTTGAATATGTACTTATCCAAATATTTGTGCGGTGTTAACTTTGGGTTTTTGTTATCTTTCTATGCAAATTCCACCTCTTTTGTTTTCAACGAGCTCTCGATCTCTTCCTTCATTAGGTTCCACAGTCTTAGAATCCCCTTTTATATTCTCATTATTTTAACGTTGTATCACCATATATTCATGACTGTTTAGTAGATCTCATTCACGCAATCCCTTTCTGTTCCAACCGGCAAAAAAACCATTTGTTGGTTTATTGGTTACTCCTGCTACCATTCTTGGGCTGACCCAGGTTCAACTCTGCTTTGGTTTCCAACCCCCCCCCCCTAAAAATATCGACCCTGTTGGTAAACCAGAAGGCAATGCAACGCACAAGATGCACTACGAAGTCTCACCTGAGATATTTCTTATGGGTGGATGACATGATCATGTGCTTGCAGCCTGGGAAATGAGTGGGGATCTGCGACTAAACTTTATTGTCTTAAATTATTTAATATAACATGCAACTTATCTTGATTAATATGTCATTCTTATTCATATAGGAAAAATACCAAATCTAATTAATTCATTCATTTATATAACATCTAATCATCAACACCAAAGAAGATACATAACATTCGGTCACATAGCACAAGATCTACCATGGTTCACCCCTCCTAGGATATATCCAAAAATATTTGGCTATTATTCTCTTTTATTATCTTTGATCCAAAAATACAGCACCATGCACATTACAACTCTCCATCAAAACAGGTCGAGATCTTACAATGAGGAAGACTAGATCACACCAATCTATTCAACCTGTGATATAACCCTCAATATCTCCCTTGTTCCCCCTCCTTAGCTCAACAAATTACAGAACTAGATCAAAGTAACAATATGATAACAATGAAAAAAAATATGACATCCCACTCCAAACCTCAGAACTATCTTGAATACAACAACCAACCAACCAAAAACAACAACAACCCCCGACCTAGACCTCCTAGGCACCTAGTTATACTTTTTTTTTTGCTTACCATCTATTACATTCTCTTACCAAAACCCTAACCCTATCCTGGCTAGGTCTTCTTGCATGCCTACCTTGCATGTCTTCCTCTTCTGCATGCACGTCTATTTTTCACATGCTGCTTTTCCTACATGCGCATTTGCCTTACACGTGCTTCTTTTTTTGCATGCGCATCCACCTCCCACGTCATGATTTTCCATCAAATTTGGACTATGCCCAAAAACCATCGATGGGGTTGGATTGAAGACCTTGGGCTTCAGTGATAAATCATTTATGCTACCCACTATATTATAACACTACTATATGAGTACTATGAAGACCAAAATATCACTCTCATTTATGCTAAATGTATTCTTGATGTATTTTGTGGCATAGATCCGCATTGTATTTGTTCATGGCCATGATAATTTCTATGACATGGATCGATTTTGAATGTTTTCCTGGCCATGGTATTGCATATCATTTCATGGATCTGTAGTGTATTGTGTAGATGGCCATGCTTTTTCATACATCCAAACATGGGTATGCCTACCTCGAGGGTGATATATATATATATATATATATATATATATATATATATATATATATATATGATTGGTTGACATATGTTTGCAGGTACTTCCTAGTTCCTTGATCCATGAGTTCCTTCCTTAATCCAATCCACTATTATGTATTTTCCTAATGTATTTCAGCCATGAGTTACTCTTCTGACCTCACACATTAGGGGACATCTATTACACTTGTATTTGTCATACTGGGCATTAAAGAGGACCTATTAAAGTTATTCTATAGAAATCATGAGAAATACTTTAAATTTACTCCAAAAATACCATTTTTGAGCCTGTATATGATTTTCCTAGGGAGAAGAGTGATTAGCTACATGTTTCTCATAGGAAACCCGTGGTTGGTCGCTAGTTGAATTAACTAAACCTGTGGCCACCCATGTAACCTTCTATATTTGGAGAGTTTTGAGGAGATCAATGAGGGATGGTTGGCCATGATGCATTATGATCCATGGAACTTATGCAAGACCTATTTTCACCAAGTTCCAGTCCTAGAGACTATCCCCTAGCCTTCCCTATCTTCCTATAAAGAGAGGCTACATTGGGGAATTTGTAAACTAATACCTAATCTAAGATATATATAGCCTTATGTTGTTGTAGTGAAGTGAGAGAAAATCTTGTGTCCATCTTGAGTGAGTAGAGTGTTAGGTATCATCACTTAAGAGAGGATCATCCAAGGTGAGGTAGGACATCCAACCCTCGTTGTGATATGGAGGATTATCTTATTTTTCCACTAAGTGAGAGAGGCCAAGGAGGAGACTCAAGGGGTTTGGAGCCATAAGTATAGAAATGGTGTCTCAAGGTATTTACTTGTTGTACTCTTTCATTGCTAATAATATAGTTCTATGGTTATTATCCCCTCCAATGCTTTTATTATGATTTCTTTTTCATTTCATGTTCAAGTACTATAAAATCTAGTTTTCCTTGATAAAATAGAATAAATATGTTTGCATATGATTTCCTCTTTATTCCCAATAGACTTGATAAGGGTATGTTTGTTATCTTGTGTGTAGGTGATAGTTTGGAAAGGATGTTAGGACCTGAATGATCAACAATAACGATATGGAAACCTTTGTAACAAGGTATGCTCTTCTCTTCTCTTCTCTTAGCACAATTTGAGTTTGTATGCTTTAAATATAGCATAATTCCATAATTTTCTATCATGATGTTTGTCACTAAATATAATTAGGTCAGTGAGAGGACTTACTTATCCATAGGTAAGTTACTTGATGGAACCAACCCATGGAATAGATCCAAATGATAGTAGATTGGTCTCCTCCTTTGCATTATCATTGCACCCATAACATAACCACTAGGATCAATTTCCATTTCAAATAACTTATGCAAGTTATGTCGTTCTAGGATCAAGGCTTGAATATGTTTAAAATATAAAAAACCTAATTACCATTGATGGAATGTAGCCTTTGTAACATATGATTGTAACAAGTCCAATGTCTTTGTTAAACATAATGAGAAATACATTCCATGGAAAATAGTTGTTTCTAAATAGTTGGTAATACTAGTAATCCCAAGAATCCAATCTCCATCATATTGAGCACATGATTAGGGTTTAGAAGAGACAAACTTGTCAAACAAATCTTCCATATTTTATTGAGCCAATACTTTATATGACTCTAAATAGTTCTAGTGAATGGATATTCTACCCTATAATCTCTGTAAGACACCTTGATAATATTATAAGGATAATATTTGTGTTCCTATGATTTACAGAAATGGGAGAAATGACTACTTTACTAGTATCTCTCCATGTTTCAAGGTAGGAAAATTATTCAACCGTTTGGGAGAAGGAAAATGGGCCTTTTGGGTCAATAATAGGTTTTAATTCTCCACTTCCTAAATATGGATTCAATTTGGAAAGAACTTATCCCCTTGAGGTGGCCAAAAATGTAAATCCCGGGGCGTCATATCCCTAGTCAAATCCACAATGCTTACTCCTTGTTTTATTTCCTTGACTACCTTGTCAAATTTCCTTTCATTTGATGCTAGACAATAGACTTTAAAATTTTGGATCAAGATTGGAAAAAACAAGACTATAAGTCACCTTTTTATACTAGCTTATAAAAACAAGAACCAACCAAATTTAACCAGTATGTAAACTAAGATTACTTATTCTTGAATATTAAAGTAAAATATAATATACATTAAATACTACTAATCTCAAAGATGGGCATCTTATTTTTCATACAAATGACCGACATATCAAATACTATGACTCAAGGTATGCAACCTCTAACATTAATCTACGTTAATCAACGATAAATATGGGGAATATAAAAAGGTGCATTAGGAAATATGATCACGAATAGGTTGATGAATATGAAGTTAAATAGAAGGATAGAGAGAGAATGAGACATATATGAGCAGAATTAGGAGAACAATAGGAAGAAATTGCAGGTCAAACCATTGCCGAACCTTTGATGCATCTACCCGAAGAGTCTTTTGGGAATCTAGTTAAGGGAAATATCAATAATTATTAATGTCATTCCACACATACATATTCAACTACTTTATGCATGTATTATATTCAATTTGGAAACTATGGTGAATCTATAATAAGACAACAAATTCCATTTGAACAATTAAGAAAAATATATTTCCAAACACACTATTCAACCCATCATATTGGTCCATTAAAACATTGAGAAATCCAATAAATTGAATTCAAACCTTAATTTCAGTGATGTAACTAACTGAATTAATTCCTATTTATTGAGGTAAAAAAACAAATTATAGTCTAAGTTAATATTGTTGGGCCAGGCATCCAAATAATTCCCCTCAATCATTTCTCATTTGAAACATAGTTGTTTCCTTAGGGACAATGGAATCCTTCTATACCAAGTGTGAATAAACCAAGATAAGAATGCCATAGTGCAACACGATGCTAAAGTTAAGGTTTGGTGTTGATTTATGTTTTCTTGAGCCACCCAACTCTTGTTTACCTACTAGATGTGATCATTCAAGGACAAATATCTTATATGTTCTTGAGGAAGGTATCTTAGTGGAAAAAACCTAGGATTATCACCAATGTGACTTTCAAGGGATGTAATTGTACATGAGAAAAATAGTTGTTGACCATTGGAATATGCACCCAATTCCTTCACTATCATTGAATCTATCATACCTTCACTAGTTAGCTTTATGGGAATTCATCACCTATTGTTTGGAATTTTGGAAGGACTAGTTACATGTTTTTATAAGGGATCATTAGATTCATGGGAAGATCAATTAGTTTACACACTACGAGGCTCATCTAACATCACACTGAAAAAATTCTTGTCCCCTTCTCACACTTTTTAAATTCAAGCGAGGAAGATAAATAGAACCAACCATTTTTCAAAATTTAGCAATTCAAGGTATGAGGAGGAGCACCAACCCTTTCTCATATTTTTTCCATTTGAGCGAAGAAGGAAAGAATAATTGGCTTTGTCTCACACTTTTGTAATTAGAATGGGAAGGAAAAGAAGAGGCTTAATTTTGTGATCCAAATTATATTGAGAATGAAATGAAACACACATAGAAATATAACAGAGAGTACAACAATACAACCCACCTTCTATTCATGAAAAAAATAGTAGAATACTGTAGAACACAAATTGGCTATAATGATGGTAGATTATCTCTAAAGAGAAAGAGATGTTGGCTATACTCATTCAAAAAAATATATAAAAAGAGGTCGAAAGAATGAAATTTTACATAATTAAAGAACCTAATGGTCCAAATCCATAACCCTAGGAGGCAAAGCACCAAAATGTTTGTGGGCCCTGAGGTGGTTAGTTGATACACCAACTTCCCGAGGGAACAAATTTTGCATACCATATTCGTTTAGGGTGCATAGTAGCTCGTTGAAAATATCTAACTGAGATTTACAATTGTTGGAAGGACAGGGGTAGGCCTCGACCACTTTGGCCCCCAAATGGCCAAAAATCATCATTTAGTGCCTCAAAATGACCCCCAAAGTTTAAGTCTCAAAAATAATAACAAGAAATACCAATATGGATAATCATGATGAGTCAATGGAGTAGGTGGGTGGACACTAGTATCCAACTAGATCAATTCTCCCCCATTAAGAAGAAATGATCCCCATTACATTAAGTTCCCTTAGGATATGGGGAAATTTTTATTGAACCTAAATCTTGGTGAGCCACTTTCCTTGCGGAAGTAGCTACCTCTCCTTGACAACCTGATAGATTTGCATGTTCTACTAGAGGGTTCCCTTCATCCTAGTGTTCATGATTCAATCCACTGGATTTTGTGCAATACATTTGACGTTGAGTTATGTAGGGGATAATTTCTTAGCCACCTCTTCGGTGTCCAGTAGATTTGGAAAGTATGGTTGAAGCAACTCCACATTAAATACTGGGTGCAAGGAAAGGAAAGGGGGACTACTTAATTCAAAATAATTATTACCCACAACCTTTGTGATATTGTAAGGCTTGTATCAGAGTAGTCTGAGCTTCATGTGGGGGGATGTGAGGCACTCTTTCTTAAAATGAAACCACACCTTTTCACCAACCTGAAACTTGCGAGGAACCCGATGCTAGTCATGTTGTTTCTTATAATTGGCATTGGCCTTCTCCAAGATATCATGAACCTATTGCTGGAGGTGTTGAATCCATTCAAAACATTTGGATTGTTTTGCTTCCTCGGTCTGAGTGAGGGAGGCCTCTATCAGGGAAGATGGAATAGGTATATCTACATCATTGGGGGCAAATGGATGGAACCCCAATCACACATGAAAATGGTTATGGCCAATAGAGTTGTGGAGGGATATCTTATAATTATCTTGAACACATGGAAGGACCTCATCCCATGTACGTGTATGCTTGGATTTGTACATGTGTAGGATATGCACAATCATCCTATTCACCACTTCCATTTTTCATTTTGTTTGTGATGAAAGGAAGTTGATTTGGTCGGCTTGGTGTCCATCAAGGACCATAGGTTGTGTTGGAGCATATCCCTAACTTACATTAGTTTACACCTAGATTAGAATCCTAGATATTGGTTAATACATTCATTTACACTTTATTTCACCTAATTTGGCCACATAGAGAAGAAGGGCGTCTCATCCCTAGATTTTAGGGAAAACTGCTAATTTTAGATCAAGACTCAACTCCCGGTTCTTGATTTTCTTGATTTATTCTTGATTTATCCTTGATTTATTCCAACTCCCCCATGAAAAAATAATCTATTATTGGGGAATGCGCACCTCCTCTTTGAGTGAGATATTTATTCCTTAATTAATGATTTTTGTTGTTACTATTATTAGTAACTACTATTTCAGGTCAGTTAAGTGAGTTGGAACTGCTTCTCTTGTCAGTTAAGTGAGCTTAAGTGAGCTAATGTGAATCACTTAAATATTGTGGACATTAATGAGTGTGTGACATGTATCTTTAGTGGTCTAAGTCGAACTATGTGGTCTCCCTTAGCTTATGACACCTATTTTAGCTATTTCTATCTTTTTTTGACTAGAATTTCTATGTGGGAAATTCTATATATTCACCTCCTCTCTTCTTTTTGAGAACAATTGCTCATGTATATTCATTTTTTATTAATATAATTCTCTGATTTATGGAGCAAAAACTTTCTCTCATCTCTTGAATATCAACAAATTGTTTGTGTTCAATTTAACTAGAATTCTAGATCTATCGGGGTTTCTGCAGGAATTCT
>ML826618.1:12165-35516 GCA_009831015.1 Picea engelmannii
TCAGAAGCACTCCTAGGGGGTCTTTCCAATATAAGACTTGATCAATAAGGCAATATTTAACTGCTTTAATCTTTAAAGCTCTTGCCTTGGTTTTTCCCATACCATCAGGGGCTTGTAATTCTTGCAGAAAATATATAATGTCTTTGTATCAAGTAAATTCTGTCGACGGAGGGCTGCCCCGAGATTTTTTTTTAGCAAACTCAACTTGCTGATTTTTTGAGTAGTTGTTGATGAAGTTAAACCCTAGATATTTGCAATTAGACTCAGCCAATAGCTTGGATAGACCTAGGCCTTTAACTAGTTTGGTGGGCTTTATTTCCAGATCAAATTCAAGGATTTTGGCAATCCACTTTCTCCTTCTTCCATCTATGTCAGGCTGTGTGAGAATATCCTTCCCAGAAGATGAAGGAACATATGCAATAACTTTTGAATGAAGGACATAGATTCTTAAATCCTTGAGGGATTTCACCAAAGCATCAGATTGCTTTTCCATGATGTCATATTTCATCTCAGCATCTCTCAGTGCTCAACTGAAAAAGGAAATAGGTTGTTCCAACCCTTCAACATTATTTTGTAACAAAACATCTGCTATTGTGTCAAATGAGGCAAAGGAAAATATTAAGAAATCCTTGGAGTAATCAGGACTGATGAGAACAGGTGCCTCTGTCAGTGCCTTCTTTATTTGGTTGAAAGAATATCTAGACTCAGCAGTCCATTTTATTTCATTCCCCTTCCTGAGCATGGCCATAATATACTTTACCAATTCAACAAAATTTGAAACAAACCTTCTCAGGAAGTTAATTTTTCCCAGGAAAGTCTAGACTTCCTTCTTGGATTTGGGAAGAGATAAGGTTCATACAAATTCTACCCTACTTCAATCAATTCTGACCCCCTCAGCTGATACTATGTGCCCCAAAAATTTTCCCTCCTGCATGGAAAATAGAGACTTTTTGGGATTTAGGGAGAGACAAAACCTTCTGCATTTCAAGAAGACCCTTCTTAGATGACAACAATGTTCTTTATCATATCTGGAAAACACAGTTATTTCATCTAGATATATGACTACAAATTTATCCCTTTCTCCAACGAAGGCGATGTCCATGGCTCGTTGGAATGTTGCTCCTGCGTTCATCAATCCAAAAGGTAGCTTAGCATACATGAACATACCCCAAGGAGTGGTGAAGGTTGTCTTTTCTATGTCTTCAAGAAAGACAAAGATTTGATTGTAGCCAGAAAAACCATCAATCATGGAAATCCTAGATGCACCTGTCACCCTCTGCAATATGTGTTCCATCTTTGGCAAAGGGTAATTTTCCTTCTTAGAGCTTATGTTCAGGTTCCTGAAATCGATAGATAGTCTTTTTTCTCCATTCTTATTTATTACTGGGACCAGGGTGGACACCCATTCAAAATATCTCAAAGGGACAATGATTTGGGCGTCCAACAACTTCTTTACCTCCCTTTCCATAATAGGTAGCAACATAGGATTTATCTATCTTAATTTATTACTAAATGGTTTAGCCTCCTCTTTCAATGACATCTTATGCTCAATGACACTTGTGTCGTATGTTCTGAGCTCTTCATAGGTCCAGGAAAACACATTAGTGAATTCTCTTAATATATTTGCGTACTCGTCCCTTTGTCGCCTCAACAAGTTGCTTGACAACTTGAAAAACTTCGGATCCTCCTCTGTGCCAATATTGCACTCAGCTATATCATCATCATTATTTGAAGCTTTACCCTTTACTGCCACATCATCTCTGTCAAATAATCTTTCCAAAGGAACCAGTCCCTTTGGGATATGATTGTTGGGCAATTGAACAATATAATGGTTAGCAATTGTTTTCAGGAAAACATTAGCACGAGGATTCATTTCAGAATCAGGATCTTGATCAATGTGTAATGTAGAAAAATCATCAATAGTATCCAGGAATATTCTGATCTCAAGATCATTCTCAAACACTTTCCAATGCTTGACATTGTTAGGTATAGAGGGTCTATATTTCACTTTTATCTCATACCTGATCTTAAGTGGCAAGGGGACTCTGAAATTACTTGCTGAGACAACCAAAGAGTCATCCATGACATTTTCTTCTCTTGGAACAAACAAAATGTTAAAAGCAAAGAAAAAAATATCAACTAGATCCCACAATTCATTTCTATAACTTACAAGCTGAGGGTTCTTGGATTAATAAATATTTTTGATCTAATGGACAATTAGCTCAACATCCCCAAACACTGATATCTCTTCAATCTCCATATCTTTTGCATCTCTCAAACCCAACACAAGAGATTCATACTCTGCCACATTGTTGGTAGCTTCAAATTATAACTTGTAGGACAGAGATATGATTTCTTGAGCAGGTGAAACAAATACCACTCTACCGCCAACACCTTCTCTAGAAGAGGCTCCATCAAAGAACATCCTCCAAACATAAGTGACTGGAGGAAATTCTTCACAAAGAATAATGGAATTTTTTCTGATATCAAGAGGAGGTTCATGAGCATCAGTGAGCTACAACAAGTTGGATCCCAAACTAGTATCAAGTGAAAATATAGGATGGTTGTTAGGGTCTGCTTCATCACTAATAATGTAGGCCAACTGATCTTCTCTGTATAGTCTTCTATTCTCCCCCCCGAACACAGGAATGGTAGCATATGCGAGGTCCATCTGCAATGTTCCCCCAAGTATTTTAATCCAATATCTTGACAAGAGAATGCCAAACTTGGGGGGAACATCAACTACCACAATGTCCATTACCACACTTTTCATGGGCAATTGAAACAAGGTTACAACTAGATCTTTGTTGACCCCAAGACACTGCACTTTCCTTGAATCAAAAGAATAGAAATCATGATAAGCCTTTGCGATTTCCAATCAAAGTTCATCCATGATAGTTTTGGGCATGATATTATGAGAGGCCCCTGAGTCCATCAAACAATTATGCAACACCTTGTGATGTATGTTGAGAGATGTATAGAAGGGAGGGGATGAATCATCTCTATCTTCTACCATAGGACCTGAGATGACTGCTAGATTTTCATCTTGGAGGATTATCGATTTTATGGAATGACATCCTGGTTTAGACTGCAACAGTTTAGAGAGGGACCTTTTAAAATATTCATGCTTGAATAGCTCTGAAAGGGGCATAGGGATCCTAATATTTTGAATTCCATGCTCAAAGTTGAAAGAGGAAGGGGGCTTGATAATCTCTCTCACTTCTGGGACATGACCTTTGGCTATTTTTGGGGGGTTCTATTCTTTCCTTTCCTTGCTTATGTTTGTTACATCTTTAGCAGGCTTCTCTGCTCTAGAAGGCTGATCAGGGATGTCATACTTCCCTTCTTTCTTCTTAGACCTGATGTTATATTTATTTGGGATACTTTTGGTCTTATCTCTTTTACTCAACTCATTTATGTGTTGTTCATGAGGGATTTTTCGTATGTAGATTGAGTCAAATGGGGAAATGGGGAGGTGTCTCCAATACAATGGATTTCAGGATCAAGCTCTTCTTCCTCAACTTCCCCATCAACAACAAGGTTATTTTGGAGAGGGGTTTGTATTTTCTGATCATCCCTATCTCTGTTTTGAGGCTCTCTTGGAAGTATCTGAGGGGTATTATTCGGTCTTTTGAAGTTACCTCTATTATCAACATTTTTGGAACTCTTATAACCTTACTTTCCCTTAAATTTCATCTTCTCCATTTTTGCAGACATGGACTTTACCATATTGTTCAATTCATCTACTTGAGGGTGGAATGCAGAGGAACTGAAGGATGAGGCCTCCAATCTCTCCCTTCCTCTATCTCTATTAGTTTTATTTCCAAGTCTGTCAACTGCCAACACATTGGACTCTACTTCCAGGACTTCATATTTCATATGAGCCAAGGAAGTATCTCTTCTCTCTCTTAACATGAGGCATAAATCAGGGTCAAAATAACCAACATATGTAATTTTGGAAGAGGCTTCTATAGACTTTATCTTAGCAGGAATCTTGTTATACATTTTTTTGAATCTTTTGGAGAAATCATAGACATATTCTCCCTCCTTTCTCTTTAGGGACCCAAACTCTGTGATATAATACATAAAGTCTTTTTTATCTCCCCATTGTCTCAAGAAAACATCATCTAAAGCCTCAATCCCAGTAATGGATCTGGGGGTCAGCCCCCTAAACCATTTACTAGCCTTTCCATCAAGGCTCTGGACAAAGACTCATCTAGACATCCTCGTTTTCAATATTTAGATTGTCTGCGTAAGTGTAGAAGGTAGGAAGGTTCTCTTCAACAATTATGTCTTCTTCTCTTGTGAATTTGGGCATGTATTTTAGGTAATCTCCAGTAGGGAGAACATTCATTGGCTGAGGTAATATTAGAAGGGAATATCTATAAACCACTATGACATCCATTATATTTCTAGGGGATTAACACCTGCCATAGGGATGATAGGTAGAGGAGAACTAGGAGAAGATGGAGTTCGGACAGGGGAGACTGTAACTGAGCTTTCAAGAGGAAAGGGAAACAACTGAGGATTTGGAGAAAAGTCCATAGGGCTTGAGGAAACACAGGTTTCCCTCTCTGTATAAGCAGAAGCTCTAACAAGAGGAGGGGTAGTGAAGCCTGGAGTGGGAAAATCTTCAGAGGTCTTGGGTCTAAAACATGACACAACTTCAAGGGAAACATGAGTGGAAAAAATTTCTCCCTTTAATCCAAGACAAGGAGGGGAGAAATCAACAAAAACACTCCCAAACTTTAAACTTTGGGAAACTCCAACAGATGATATAACAAGACAATGAGAAGAAAATATCGGAGTTTCTATAGGAGGATGGTGGAAATCATCAGAAATACCTGGTTCAATAGCCAAAGTACCTCCTTGAAGAGCCTTTCTCTTTCTAATAATTTTCTTTGGGTCTGTTTCAGGTGTTTCTAAAGGAAGTTGTGGGGTAGACCTCGTCTGTCTGCCTTTGGAAGCCACAACTAAAACAATGGATTTGCATTAATGGAGTCACCAGTTGCAGGCTACAATCTTCAATGGTTCTGATATCTGATTCACCTTCAGAATGAAAATCTCATTGTCGTACTCTCCTGGGGAAAAGTCTTCAACTCGTTCCCCGACAATGACACCATAAATTTTAGCACTAGAAGTCACCTCTGGATTGTTTCAAAGGTAAGCCCAATACCCATCCATTTGTATGTCACAATGGATAAATCTTAGGGGGGGTTGAATGGACACAAACTCAGGATAATATCACTTTAACTTAGAAAACTGGGTTGGTATGCACAGGAAGATAAGGTCTTGATTTAACTTCAGTCAGTAATTTGTAGTAGTGGTGAGAAGGAGGAAGAACTTGAGGGGAAAATGTAGAGGTATGCTATGGACATCAAGTCTTCGAGCAACCCAAGGGAAAAAATGTTCAAATACAATATTCTCTTGGATTCAAATCTCCAGGAAACTGAATGAAATTGTAACCAGACCGAAATCAAACATACATCACAATACTGTTGCAACAACTCAACTGGACCATCCATGCCTGAGCCATTCAGTATAAGAGGGAAAAGAAAACACAAGAAACTGATTAAAACTAGTCGTGATACCATTGAGATCAAACCTACATCACAAAAATATAACTACCCTCGATTGGATCATCCATGCACGAGTGTTTTAACAAAACAGTTACAGAGAAATGAAAAGGAAGTTGACTTTAATTAAACAAGAAGTCTCAAATGTCGATACATAACCAAAAGAACTAGAGCTTCATCAAGACTTTACAATATGGGAGCCTAGCTCAACCATCGACCCTAACAAAATATCAAAACTGAGCATTTATACTCAGAACAACTTCCCACCACCAGGGGTGTGACCTGGATATTACAATCAAATATTTTCATCTGCATCTTCATCTATTAGTCTGCACATGCATCCTTCTGTCAGACGCAAACTCAGATCAATATGGGATTTGTAGGAGAATTCGTTGACAGGGGAACTTTGGGCTGACAGTCTGCCTCCAAGGCCATTCCTTCCATGCTTTCCATTTATGGGGTGAAACAAGGTTTCAACCACCTACCTCATTTCCATTAACTACGTTAATCGGGATCGGGATGAGGCCGGACACCCATGAATGCTCTAGGAGACGTTCACAACTCTTTCAAGTCAATCCCAACACCTCGAGACCACATAGATCTTCCTCTGTGAATAATACATGCACTCTCAGATTTTGGTGTGGCTCCTCCCCATTGCTTTATGCGACCTCGAGCCATGACCTGGTGCTCCCATGTGAAATTTTGAGATTCTTCACTCCACTTGATTCCAAATATCCCGATGCTCGAATCTGTGAAATAACCCTTCTTGATCGATGATTGAAGTTTCTTTGAATTTAATGGCCAGGATGCTTGCTTGAAAACCTCAGCTACCCACTTCTCAATAGGAACTTACCCTTATTTATGGCCCTTCTTCCCATATAACTAGGGGTTGTGATCATGGGCCCAACTCCCAGGCACTTCAAGATTTTGTGTTTCGCGAACTTGCATCGTGCTCCATCCTAAAACCTCTGAGTCATGAAATCGTGATTTCTCAGATTAGGAGCAATGCATCCCTTTGAATTAGACGACCTAGATGAACATCGACATTTCGGGACTTTGGGCCTTCAACATTTCGAGACTTGGGAAATATGTACATTCCTCACTTCAACTTTCCTGAAATGAATTTCTCCACGATTCAGATTAGGTGTCACGTGTCTAGATGGATCAGAACGATCCTACTGATTTCATATTTAGAGGGTTCAAATCTTTTACAAATAACTTCAAAAACATTCCAAACTCCCGATTCCCATGATTATTATCCGTCGTTGATCTCTAAACTTTGAAATGAAAATTCCTCCACCAATATGAACCTGCTCGCTCGCTTAATCCAAGTCCATATCAGACCACTCTGAGTGCTGAGATTTGTGCTTATGTCTGTGGCCTCTATAAAAAAATACTTGGAACACTGGCTGAGGGATCGGGAAAGAAAAAGGATCAGTGATGGAGGTGGAGAGGGAAGTGACCAAACTTACATAAAACAAGAAATATTAGGGCTGAGACTTCTCCAGTGAGATAACAAGGAAAATAGGTCACTCAAACAGATGCAGGAAAACAAAAGAAAAACTACAAACCGAAAGGGAAAAACTTAAGATTGGGTCTGTGAAAAGGAGAGAGACACGAAGAAAATATAGACTTAGGTAGAAAACCACAAACCCAAAAGACTCTGACAAATTATGTGATAACACTCCCAACAAGTAGTGATGAAACTTCTACAGTGCATATACCATGGCTAAACCTTCTCTCTCAGTGGTAGTGTAATTTATTTCAGCTGTTGAGAGCTTCCTGCTAGAAAAGGCTAACGGATGGTCAATATCTCCTACTCTTGGTTGTGCTAACACTACTCCTAATGAAATAGATGATGCATCGATGTGCACATGGAATTCCTTACTCCAATCTGGGAACACCAGAATAGGCGCAGTGACCATCTTCTGTTTCGGTGTTTCTAAGCTTCGTTGACGTTCCTTTGACCATTGAAACTAACAATATTTCTTTAAAAGATTCTTCATGGGTTCTTTTATCTGTGCATATCCCTTGATGAAATTTTTGTAGTATCCCGTATGCCCCAACGCAGTGCGTAGCTATCTTACTGAAGTAGGAGGGGGTATATCAACAATGATGGCAATCTCTGAAGGATCTACCAACAACCCCTTCTTACACAAAATATGGCCTAGCAACACTCCAAAGGGTGAAAAGAAGATGCACTTACTCAGGTTCAAGGAAATCTGGCATTTCCTTCACTTATCCAACATTAGTCTTAAACATTCAATGTGATTTTGCAATAAGCTAAAAATAGTCCAATCATTAAAATATGCTTCCATAAATTTATGTAGAAATCCCTTGAATGCTTCAACCACCACCCTAGAAAAGATGGTTGGTGCATTCTTCAATCCAAAAGAAATTATTGTGTATTGGTAGGATCCCCATCCTGTTGCAAATGTGGCCTTATGGCGATCTTCCTTAGCAATCTTGATCTAGTAATAACCTGAAAATCCATTTGTGAAGGAGTAAATCTCCTATCCTCCTACATTATCTAACACTTTGTCAGTAAACAATGTAGGGAATGGATCGTGTAAACATGCATCATTTTGTTTCCTCAAGTCTACATAGATTCTTATCTCTCCTATTTTCTTATCCTGAACCACCATAGGGATAATCCATTATGACTCTTCAACGGGTTCTATGATTCTTGCTTCCAACATTCTGTCTAATTCAATCTTGACTTTCTATTTATACTTGGGATTCAGTCTGTAGGGTTTCTACTTGACTGGCCTTGTATCTGGTTTCAAGGGGATCTTCATTTCTCCCAAGGGCCCTTTAATTCCTTTCATGTCAGTGAACTTGGTTGGAAACAAGTCCTGATATTCAAGTAGTAGTTCTGTGATCTTGTCAATAGTGACATCATCCCAATAATCTCCAATATTTGCTAGATTAGGTGCTTTCTCTATTTCAATATTAACTTTCTTGATTTTAATCAGCTATCCAATAAAAGATAGTTCGACTCCTAGTCCTTCTACATATCTCTGTCCTTCTGTTTCTACGATGTTCACCTTCCTAGAATCATCGTCTTCATCAACATTGATGTTGTAACAACTCTGCAATTTCTGAAGAGGTGCAATCCATCCATCCTCATATTTCTCAAGAGGGAGGTTAGGTGCCTCCTCAAATACTTTCTATCTGACAACTTGTAAATCCTGATCTATTGTAGGGTACTGACTTTCAAATAAAAATGTAGCTACAAAGTTCTAAGTCATACCGTGCCAATCTGCAGTGGCAAGGCACAATTCTACTTGAAGATACCAATTGATAGGGGTTGTGTCCAAAGTGTTAATGAATTTATGCACCCACTAATCTCGAGGAATGATGCTCCAAGCTTCCTCACAACTTTTCACATGGTCCTTCGGATAGCTCTGACTTGTGTATCTAACCTCACACCCTTTTACTTGTTCTGAAAAGTGCATTTTCATCAAAGTGCAACACTACACCCAGTCTGTGTTGTTCTTCTTGTGTGTCCCCCACCATCTCACTAGAATTTATTTCAAGGCCTCATCCAGTTCCCACAGTCTCTATTGTACTAGTAAAATTACTTCAAATTTCAATAAGAAAGTTTCTAAATTATTTAGACCATCAAATGTGGGAAAATTACTGACCTTTGTGCCAATCCAACGAACTTCCCTAGTCAATCTAGCACATCTCCTCATAGAAACTTCGTACATTTTGTTTTCCAGTTCTCTAGTGCTTCTTTCAAATCTAATGAGCATGCACTGTCACTTCACCAGATTAAATTCCCATTTGTTGTAGGATTAATGTAATCCTGCTGCCTTGGAGTCAATTTATGCATATTCTCTAGCTCGTATGCACGGCCTTCTGCTGTGATGGGTTCTGTGTATCTGCGATGTTCATCAAGATCCATAGGTGCAATGAACCTAAGACCATCACCTTCAAATGTCATTCTTCTTTTCTTTAAGTCAACAACAGTATAATTATTGAAAGCCCAATCAATTCCTAACAATGCAGGATAAGGACAACTATCGTCAACTATCTCAATCACCTCGAAGTCCACAAATATCTTTAGCTCATCGATGTCCATATGGACATGCTCCAACCTTCCAAAGGGGCTTAGTGCTTGCTAATTAGCCATCCTGAGCCTGAAAGGGGAATAAATCAACTTAGGTTTTCCCATCAGTGCCCAGGTCTGCTTCGTCATAACATTGACTTCTGATCCTAATTCGAGGACCAAATAATCTATATCATAATATTCAATATGAGCATTAAGGTGTAGTTACTTATTTGTCCTTCTCTTTTTGGATACCTGATGTACTTCTTTATTTAGCAGAGGATCTATCCTGCCTATCTCATACTGTCTAATAAAATTTTGTAGCTCTTGTACAACTCTTTCATCCTTAATCAAATTAATGCAAGTACATAAGAATTCCTTAAGCTTGCTTACCTCTTTTCCTTCTCTGGGTGAAGAAAAAATATTGAATGCTAGAGGCATTCCACATTCTCTCACTTCTGGTTGTGTCTTTGATGAATAAGCTTGATCTCTTCCAAATTCTTTTCTTGCCTCTTCAAATGTTTTCTTTTCTTTCCTTGGATCGAACACTTGTGTCTTTTGTGCAACTCTTTTGACCCTTGATTCTTCAGTTTTATTTCCTGGGGTCACTCTATATTCTCCTGTAACAATGCCTCCTCTAGTGATAACAATGACTCTAGGATCCTCTCCGCAAGGTTCTACTGAGATTAGTTATACTGGATGGTTTCCTCCTCGTTTCTCCTAAAGCTTGGCTAACAACGCAGGACAATATTCACTAACATGTTCAAATGAGTTACAGTAGCTACAAGTGGTATACAGGTTTTGACAGTCCCTTTCCAAGTGACCTGGTTGTGCACAATTATAACAAATGATCTGACCTCGACCTCGACCCATGCCTCCTCTGCATCCTCTTCCTCTAAATCCACTGCGAGGGTTGAAGTTTCCTCTTCCTGGAGAGTTAAACTACATAGTGTTTACCTCTTGCTACATCTCTCCTTGAATCCTATATGTATCTATTGACATTTCATGCAAGAGATCATAAGCCCTATAGTCCTTCTCATCATGCCCCATAGTTTACAGAATGTGCAGTAAATATTTGTAGGTGTTTGAACATATTTTTGCATGTAATAGCATTCACCAGGGTGATGTCTATTTCTATATATTTTGCACCAAGGTAGAGTAACCTGCTTCAAAGGGATCAGATCTCTAGAGACCAAGTATTCATGAAATAGGTGACAATGCTCCTTATCGTGGCCTTGTGACTTGCATTTGGTACACTAGATGTCTTCTCTTTTATATTTTCCCTTGTATTTCTTCATATCTTTGACCTGTAGAGATAAGCTAGTTAGCTGACTCACAATTTGACTCATACTTGAGCTGGATTCTCCCATAGGGGTTGATTCTAGTTTCATGGTGATCTCCAGTTCTTCATCCTATGAAGAAACCTTTTATTGCATAAGAGGAAATTTTATGTGTGGTAAGAGGGCAACAATGAACCATTCCTTGTTCTGTTCGTCTGGGATTTGAAAAATCAACCAGCATGTTAAGGTCTTAAACCTCTAATCAAACTCCCAAACAGGTTAAACTACTTTTTTCTTGATTTATTCTAGTTCTGTAATACATTGTGACTCTGACTTGGGTTTCTTGAATTCTGCACTAAACGTAGTCTTGATCTCATTCAACGGTTTAGGCTGTGCAACTCCTTTTACAAACTTCATGTACCAACTCAATGTGTGGTCTTTCAAGGTAGTACTAAATTGAGCTCTCTTAATTGTTTCATCATTGCTGTACTTAATAATCCATACGGATTGGCATAAAAAACAATGTTAATCAATATCTTCAGATCCATCTCCCCTAAATATGGGTAGCCTCATTTCATCCACCATAGATTTTCCTAGGTTTCCTGACTGGGTATGTACTGAACTGCTGATAACAGTGCTCTGATAACTCTAACTATTTTGGTTACTTTGGATACTTAACGCTGCTAAAACAACAAGAGGAGTAATAATACTTACTTCAAGAGTCCGCACAGTTCCTGAAGTTTTTGATTCTTCCCGGCGAGGTTCTTCAATATTTCCTTCCCTTGTCCCGACAGACTCTAAATTTTCATCGTTCAATATCTTTTCTTCTTCTCCACTGTAGAACCCTTCATCTTGTGATAGTGGTTTGTGGCTCTGCTCAAACAAGTTCACCATAGGAACCTCTCTGAAGGTCATCCCACTGCGTGTATGTCCAACCTTTGTGTCGTTGTCACTATTTGAGTTCTTGAACATTAGTTTTTCAATATGACCAACTAATGTATCTTCAAGATGTTCTTCTCATGCAATAACATCTTCAACTTCAACTTCAAAAAGTGTAAAAATTTTCCTCTAGGTCCTTTAAAGAAATATCTCTCTTCTTGGCTATATGACTCTACTCTGTCAATAGAAAACTCTATATTGTACCCTCCAATGGTGCTATCAAACCAGTGATCTACTTATCTTGACACAACATTATCAACTCTCTTGACCTTATTGATCAATGCCAACGTCCAAACCACATATGGTCTAGATCTGATCTCAAATCGGGTATCTGCTAATCTGGCTAACCACTCGTATAACTCCTTATGAATTCCTCCAAAAAATATCTCATGTATATCAATAAAGATATACTTTCCCAACCAGTCTTCTGTACTAAGATTAGGGTTCTTGTTCTGAGATTCTGCGAAGTCCTTTTCTTTTTATTCTATCCACTTCTGAATCTCTGCCTTTGATGGAAACCACCTTGACATTGCCTCAAGAATATCCCGGTCCTGACAACAGAACCATTTGTTGCCACAGGGGCAGACCCAGGGTTCAACTCTAACAGCGCACCAACAAGCCCTAACTACTGGCCCTTTCAGAAACACCTGTGAAGTAGATGCAGTATCACCTGAAGTAGCAATAGGGGGTTGCATGACACATGTGTCTACAATGAAAGGAAATACAAAGTGGATCCAAGGAAACAACACACAACAACCTAGTTATTCTCTATCTTCTTTAAGCCTACTGCACGAGCTATATCTTAAATATAACACAATGAGGCAATAACAGAATAACATAAGGCAAAATAGAACAACATCAATCACACATAACAAAAATATATACATGGTTCACCCTCTCCCTAGGGCTACGTCCACAGAACTGTGTTTCTTTATATTATGGAAAAATATACAGTTTTATCAACACTCTTAGCTTGCAGATCTCTCTCTCTTTCTCTTCTTCTCTCCACTCCTTGTGAAACCATCTACATGGTTGATCCTCACACCCATCTAAATTTATTACAACACTAGAGTGCTCACACAACACTTCTCTCCCTTACAACAATAATTACTCTCTCAATCCATAGTGACTACAACCAACAACAGCAATGGTAACAACAACACCATCGAACCCCTCTTCTCTCATATAGGTTCTTATTTACACATTAAAATAGCTCTTTGGACAACCTTAGGTCGAAACCTAGGTGTAAAAACCCTAAATACCAAAACCCTAGGTCCACTTTGACCCGCGTTTTCTGGGCTTCGCCAACCTGTCTTTCCATCTTTCCCGCGACGTGCTCCAACACATCCATTAGTGGATCTTTCCGCTTGTTGATTTGTCCATGATCCATCCTCCTTGTTGATATTTTCTCCTAGGTATTCTCGTCTAATAACTTTTTTCCCGTACTTCCCTCCTTCTTTTCTGCTTCTTTGACCACTTCGATCCAATCTCAGTAAATGTGCCTTCCAAGCAATTCACACTTCGTCTTTTATTTTCCTTTTTCTTCTCTTTCTTCCTTAATCCATAACCAAAGGCCAACATCTATGCATACCCTTTTATGAATTTCTTGTAATAGCCTATGTGTCCCAATGTTGCTCTCCACTGACGTATTGATTTTGGTGGTGGTAAATTGACAATCACTGCAATATTTGCAGGATCTACTAGCAAGCCTTGTTTGCACACTATATGGCCCAATAATATCCCAAAAGGTGTCCCAAAGATGCACTTATTGATATTTAATGATATCTGACACTACCTGTGTCTTTCCAACATTATCCTTAACACCTCTGCATGGTATTTCAATAGACGGTAGACTTCCCAATCATCCATATATACCTCTAAAAACCGATGGATGAATTCTTTGAATGCAACTATGACTACTCTTAAGAATATTTCTGGTGCATTCTTAAGTCCAAAAGGAATGACTGTGTATTGATAGGATCCCCATTATGTGGAAAAAGTGGTCTTTTACGTATCTTCTGGGGCTATCTTGATCTAATGGTAGCCTAAGAATCCATCTGTGAATGAGTATGCTTCTTGGCCTCCTACATTCTCTAATACCTCGTCTGTGAAAGGGGTAGGGAAAGCGTCATGTAGGAAAGAATCATTCAACATCCTCAAGTCGATACATATCCTTATCCCTCCTTGCTTCTTCTCTTGAACTACCATAGGGATTACCCATTCAGATTCCTCCACTGGTTCTACGATTCCAACCTCCAACATTCTATCAATTTCTTCTTTTACTTTCTACTTATATATTGGGTTCAGTCTATATGGTCATTATCTGAATGATCTAGCCTCAGATTTGAGAGGTATCTTCATCTCTCCTATCTCTCCTTCTATGCCTTTCATCTCTGTAAAGGTTGTTGGGAACATGTAATTGTACTTGCGCAGTAACTCTGTTATGCTTTCTACTGTTTTCTCATCCTAGTAGTCTCCAATGTTGGCCATTTTGGGATTCTCAGTTGTCCCAATGTTGACTTTCTTCACCTTGATCGACACAGCAAACACTTCTGATTCTATAGATGGAACTTCCACCCCTCTTTCATCTTTCTTCCTGCACATGGTAGCATGAAATTAGTTCTTTCATTGTCTGTCTGTTCTTTTGTTGATACTCTGTTATCAGTTAAACCTCTGGTTATTGAATTAATATTACCCCTCTGATCTATTTGATTGTTGAATCTATGTTGGGGTTCTCATGTTTAAATGAGAAAGTGACTATAAAATTTTGTTGTAACATTGTCCATTCTATAGTGCCTCTACGCAATTCCTGGTCTACATACTAGTTTGCTAGAATCCCTTTCGATGTGTGAATAAAGTGATGAGACCATTCTTCTGGTGGTGTCATTCTCCATAGTTTTCTGCACTTCTCCAAGTGTTTTACTGGTGTCCCATGTCCATCATATCTCTGCAATTGGTTTCTTCCCTATTCTGCGCCAAATATGATGTGCAATAATCATTTACATTGGTACCAGTTCTTGACTATCTCTTTGTGCACACCCCACCATCTTGTAGGTGTTGCCTTGAGTTTTGTATCTAGGGCTAATAAATTATGATTTTCTAACACTTCATCTTCGTATATTTTTAGGAATTCTTCTAAATTCACCCCATGAAATACAAGAGGTTCTCTTATCTCTGTACCTACCCATCTTACTGCGCAGTCTAATTTTGTGCACCTTCTTGTGGAGACTTCATGTAATCTTTGCTTCCAATTCTCCAACCCTGTATCTGAGTCTGATGTGCATGACATGATACTTCTCCAACTGAGTACCCCATCTACAGTTGGATTCACATAATCTTCTTCTCGCGTGGTGGTTCTATATAACTCGTTAATTTCCTCTAGGTCTAAACAAGTGGGTTCTACAAACATTTCTCCTTCTGATGGATCTAATGGTGCAATGAGTCTGTACTCTCTTGACTCGAATGTCATCTTCCTCACCTTCAGATTTATTATGGCATGATTATCAAACGCCCAATCCAAACCAAGAAATTTTGAATAAGGTGTTGTGTCATCCACTATTTATATTACTTCGAAATTGGCTTTAGTGCGCACTCCATCCAGATCTATTGTCACATCCTTTAGCCTCCCAATTGGCAGAACCCTGTGTTCATTTTCTAGTTTCAACTGAACAGGTGAATATCTTAATGTGGGATCTCCCATACATTGCCATGTCTTCTTGGCTAGTACATTCACTTCAGAGCCTAAATCTAGTATAATATCTCCCATGTTTAAATCTCCAATGTTAGTATCCAGTCTGAATTCTCTGCTTGTCCTTCTCCTCGTATGTAAATGGTTAACTTTTTTATGTTCTAGATTTCCCTCTACATCTGTGCTAAATCTTTCTAACATAATTTTTAACACTTTACTAGATGATGGATCCTTTAGTAGATTAACACAATATTGAAGAAAAGCCTTTATGGTGCTTACTTGTCCTTAATGTGATCCAATGATGAAGGCATCTTGTACATTGGTATGTCTTGAGTATGCTGTGTAGTTGATGTAGATGCAATGTCTGGATTTAAGAATTATTTTCTGGCTTGCTTGAATATCTCCTTTTCGTTCTGCGCATCAAACTACTTTTGTGGTTCAACATTCTTCTTTACCCATTGGTGTTGTGCTAGATCTTGTCTTACTGTGTCATCTCCCCTCTTAGATCCTCTGCGCGTAACTATGTTGATATTTCCTCCATCATATCTTTCTTTTGCAAAAATCCATTGAACATTTTGATTGTTCTGATTTATCTTTTCTTGGATCTTCCCCAATAGTGTCGGACAAACTTCTGTGTCATGGTTAGATGCACGACAATACATACATGTCATGAGTGGAAGTGGACATTCTCTTTTATAGTGTCCTGGTTTCTTATATTTATGGCATACCACCAGTCCTATGCCTCTTCCAAAGCCTCCTCTACCTCTCCCTCCACCTTTGTAGCCAACTCTATCTCCTCACGGTGTGTTGTACTGTGGCACCAAGTTATACTGCGCGGGATTATACTGTGGCTAAGTGGTATTGTACTGCGGCTGCACAGTGTTATATTTCTATGGCACAATGTTATATGGGGATGGTACTTGGTTAAAATGTGGTGCAACTTTCCCTGTCATCATCTATTCATGCACCCTATAGGTGTCTGATGTTATTTCCCTCATAAACTCCATTTTCCTGCAATCTTTGTCATCATGGCCCACTGACTTACAACAGTTTCAATATGAACTCTTAGGCATTGTCTGGTATTTATGCATCATTGGACAATGATATGGATCATGCCCCTATGTCTTATAGATCTCACACCATAGTCCTCCTGAGGGAAAATGGTTTGGTAGTCTCATTTCCATGTACTGCATGAATGTTGGGAATTCGTTCTTGTGATATCCTTCTGTCCTACATGTGGTACAACAAACAACTTCTCTTTTGTCCTTACTCCTATTCTGGTTTAATTGAAATGTTATATTCTTCAAGTCTTCCTTGAGATCCTCTATTGCTGGATCTATCTTCTGATATTGGTTATCTTCTAGTTGCAAGGTTTCCTGCAAGGCCTCTACATGGGTCTGAAAATTTTGTTGTCTCAAAGGGTATTTCAAGTGTGGTAGTAGTGAATTCACAAACATATGCCTATGTTGCATATCTGTCATGACATGCTTCAACTTTACCTTCAATCATTTGAATCTTTGGTCTATCTTCCAGACATATTCTCTTGGTTTCTACCTGATTCCTATCATTTAATTCATGTATTGATCCTCTAAGCTAGGCTTCTGGAATTCATTTATCAACAACTTCTTGATATCCACAATCATTCTGGTTGTTCCTGGTGGACCGTTTGAAACTAAGCTCATGTACTAATCTAGTGCGCGGTCTCTTAGTGTGATGGCTAACTATGAAATTTTGGTCTCCTCATCTATGATCTGCTTCTCTTCCCATATCTTTTCACAGATGAACAAGTGCTTCTTAGGGTCCTCCGGCACCTATCCCTTGAATTTTGGTAAATTGATGGTGGGATCATGTCCTGCCATCCTGAATTTTGAACTACTACCTCCACACAATGTATATCCTTGACTAATGCTTCCTGAACGGGCCCCCCCAATTGTTTTTCCCTATGTAGATGTACTTCCTGCATCATTTCTTCCACTGAAATTTGGTTTCCTAAACGATGGTGTTCTTTCTGGTGTATTGATCGCACATGGGTTTATGGGTTCCGCATTGACACTAATATGGATAGGACTTCTACCTCCATTTTATGCTCTTGGACCTCTTGTATTCCTTTTGTATATTGTGTGTAGGATTTCCTCAATCTGCTCCACAGCCCAAAGATCCTCTACCTATTTTTCATCACTTGCCAATCCTTCCCTCACGGCTATGGCTCTCTTCTTATTGTTCATCTTATATTAGTAGGGTACAACATTACACGTTCTTCCAGTTGTTTCCATGATTTTCTTGATCTGTTCATCCTCCATCATGATTGGATCCAAGGCCTCCTCCTTCTTTCCTTTATCCATCTCTTCCTCCATTTCTCTATCTCTTGTTAGTGCTTCTTTCCTTCCCCCATGCACATAAGGAAGTTTAGCTATATGAGGCCATTGTCATTACAATGTTTTTATACAATAACATCTTGATGGAAGTATACACCGATATGATATACCTACCTTGAGGTCCATTTAGGAACTCTTTCTCTGTTGCGCTGTAAGACTTTGCAGTATCTACTGCAAATTCTATGATAAATCTTGCATTAATGTTGTCTAACTAGAAATCAACCACACACGTAAATTTATGTCAACTTGTTGTAACTGCGCGATCTCAAAAGGATTCCATACTAGCTATCGGATCCGATTTATAGGGTGGCTGTCTTTCAACCTCAATATCCACTCCTACAACACATGTGGGAAATCATTGAAAAACGCTTCATGCAAGTTGTTGAATATGTACTTATCCAAATATTTGTGCGGTGTTAACTTTGGGTTTTTGTTATCTTTCTATGCAAATTCCACCTCTTTTGTTTTCAACGAGCTCTCGATCTCTTCCTTCATTAGGTTCCACAGTCTTAGAATCCCCTTTTATATTCTCATTATTTTAACGTTGTATCACCATATATTCATGACTGTTTAGTAGATCTCATTCACGCAATCCCTTTCTGTTCCAACCGGCAAAAAAACCATTTGTTGGTTTATTGGTTACTCCTGCTACCATTCTTGGGCTGACCCAGGTTCAACTCTGCTTTGGTTTCCAACCCCCCCCCCCTAAAAATATCGACCCTGTTGGTAAACCAGAAGGCAATGCAACGCACAAGATGCACTACGAAGTCTCACCTGAGATATTTCTTATGGGTGGATGACATGATCATGTGCTTGCAGCCTGGGAAATGAGTGGGGATCTGCGACTAAACTTTATTGTCTTAAATTATTTAATATAACATGCAACTTATCTTGATTAATATGTCATTCTTATTCATATAGGAAAAATACCAAATCTAATTAATTCATTCATTTATATAACATCTAATCATCAACACCAAAGAAGATACATAACATTCGGTCACATAGCACAAGATCTACCATGGTTCACCCCTCCTAGGATATATCCAAAAATATTTGGCTATTATTCTCTTTTATTATCTTTGATCCAAAAATACAGCACCATGCACATTACAACTCTCCATCAAAACAGGTCGAGATCTTACAATGAGGAAGACTAGATCACACCAATCTATTCAACCTGTGATATAACCCTCAATATCTCCCTTGTTCCCCCTCCTTAGCTCAACAAATTACAGAACTAGATCAAAGTAACAATATGATAACAATGAAAAAAAATATGACATCCCACTCCAAACCTCAGAACTATCTTGAATACAACAACCAACCAACCAAAAACAACAACAACCCCCGACCTAGACCTCCTAGGCACCTAGTTATACTTTTTTTTTTGCTTACCATCTATTACATTCTCTTACCAAAACCCTAACCCTATCCTGGCTAGGTCTTCTTGCATGCCTACCTTGCATGTCTTCCTCTTCTGCATGCACGTCTATTTTTCACATGCTGCTTTTCCTACATGCGCATTTGCCTTACACGTGCTTCTTTTTTTGCATGCGCATCCACCTCCCACGTCATGATTTTCCATCAAATTTGGACTATGCCCAAAAACCATCGATGGGGTTGGATTGAAGACCTTGGGCTTCAGTGATAAATCATTTATGCTACCCACTATATTATAACACTACTATATGAGTACTATGAAGACCAAAATATCACTCTCATTTATGCTAAATGTATTCTTGATGTATTTTGTGGCATAGATCCGCATTGTATTTGTTCATGGCCATGATAATTTCTATGACATGGATCGATTTTGAATGTTTTCCTGGCCATGGTATTGCATATCATTTCATGGATCTGTAGTGTATTGTGTAGATGGCCATGCTTTTTCATACATCCAAACATGGGTATGCCTACCTCGAGGGTGATATATATATATATATATATATATATATATATATATATATATATATATATGATTGGTTGACATATGTTTGCAGGTACTTCCTAGTTCCTTGATCCATGAGTTCCTTCCTTAATCCAATCCACTATTATGTATTTTCCTAATGTATTTCAGCCATGAGTTACTCTTCTGACCTCACACATTAGGGGACATCTATTACACTTGTATTTGTCATACTGGGCATTAAAGAGGACCTATTAAAGTTATTCTATAGAAATCATGAGAAATACTTTAAATTTACTCCAAAAATACCATTTTTGAGCCTGTATATGATTTTCCTAGGGAGAAGAGTGATTAGCTACATGTTTCTCATAGGAAACCCGTGGTTGGTCGCTAGTTGAATTAACTAAACCTGTGGCCACCCATGTAACCTTCTATATTTGGAGAGTTTTGAGGAGATCAATGAGGGATGGTTGGCCATGATGCATTATGATCCATGGAACTTATGCAAGACCTATTTTCACCAAGTTCCAGTCCTAGAGACTATCCCCTAGCCTTCCCTATCTTCCTATAAAGAGAGGCTACATTGGGGAATTTGTAAACTAATACCTAATCTAAGATATATATAGCCTTATGTTGTTGTAGTGAAGTGAGAGAAAATCTTGTGTCCATCTTGAGTGAGTAGAGTGTTAGGTATCATCACTTAAGAGAGGATCATCCAAGGTGAGGTAGGACATCCAACCCTCGTTGTGATATGGAGGATTATCTTATTTTTCCACTAAGTGAGAGAGGCCAAGGAGGAGACTCAAGGGGTTTGGAGCCATAAGTATAGAAATGGTGTCTCAAGGTATTTACTTGTTGTACTCTTTCATTGCTAATAATATAGTTCTATGGTTATTATCCCCTCCAATGCTTTTATTATGATTTCTTTTTCATTTCATGTTCAAGTACTATAAAATCTAGTTTTCCTTGATAAAATAGAATAAATATGTTTGCATATGATTTCCTCTTTATTCCCAATAGACTTGATAAGGGTATGTTTGTTATCTTGTGTGTAGGTGATAGTTTGGAAAGGATGTTAGGACCTGAATGATCAACAATAACGATATGGAAACCTTTGTAACAAGGTATGCTCTTCTCTTCTCTTCTCTTAGCACAATTTGAGTTTGTATGCTTTAAATATAGCATAATTCCATAATTTTCTATCATGATGTTTGTCACTAAATATAATTAGGTCAGTGAGAGGACTTACTTATCCATAGGTAAGTTACTTGATGGAACCAACCCATGGAATAGATCCAAATGATAGTAGATTGGTCTCCTCCTTTGCATTATCATTGCACCCATAACATAACCACTAGGATCAATTTCCATTTCAAATAACTTATGCAAGTTATGTCGTTCTAGGATCAAGGCTTGAATATGTTTAAAATATAAAAAACCTAATTACCATTGATGGAATGTAGCCTTTGTAACATATGATTGTAACAAGTCCAATGTCTTTGTTAAACATAATGAGAAATACATTCCATGGAAAATAGTTGTTTCTAAATAGTTGGTAATACTAGTAATCCCAAGAATCCAATCTCCATCATATTGAGCACATGATTAGGGTTTAGAAGAGACAAACTTGTCAAACAAATCTTCCATATTTTATTGAGCCAATACTTTATATGACTCTAAATAGTTCTAGTGAATGGATATTCTACCCTATAATCTCTGTAAGACACCTTGATAATATTATAAGGATAATATTTGTGTTCCTATGATTTACAGAAATGGGAGAAATGACTACTTTACTAGTATCTCTCCATGTTTCAAGGTAGGAAAATTATTCAACCGTTTGGGAGAAGGAAAATGGGCCTTTTGGGTCAATAATAGGTTTTAATTCTCCACTTCCTAAATATGGATTCAATTTGGAAAGAACTTATCCCCTTGAGGTGGCCAAAAATGTAAATCCCGGGGCGTCATATCCCTAGTCAAATCCACAATGCTTACTCCTTGTTTTATTTCCTTGACTACCTTGTCAAATTTCCTTTCATTTGATGCTAGACAATAGACTTTAAAATTTTGGATCAAGATTGGAAAAAACAAGACTATAAGTCACCTTTTTATACTAGCTTATAAAAACAAGAACCAACCAAATTTAACCAGTATGTAAACTAAGATTACTTATTCTTGAATATTAAAGTAAAATATAATATACATTAAATACTACTAATCTCAAAGATGGGCATCTTATTTTTCATACAAATGACCGACATATCAAATACTATGACTCAAGGTATGCAACCTCTAACATTAATCTACGTTAATCAACGATAAATATGGGGAATATAAAAAGGTGCATTAGGAAATATGATCACGAATAGGTTGATGAATATGAAGTTAAATAGAAGGATAGAGAGAGAATGAGACATATATGAGCAGAATTAGGAGAACAATAGGAAGAAATTGCAGGTCAAACCATTGCCGAACCTTTGATGCATCTACCCGAAGAGTCTTTTGGGAATCTAGTTAAGGGAAATATCAATAATTATTAATGTCATTCCACACATACATATTCAACTACTTTATGCATGTATTATATTCAATTTGGAAACTATGGTGAATCTATAATAAGACAACAAATTCCATTTGAACAATTAAGAAAAATATATTTCCAAACACACTATTCAACCCATCATATTGGTCCATTAAAACATTGAGAAATCCAATAAATTGAATTCAAACCTTAATTTCAGTGATGTAACTAACTGAATTAATTCCTATTTATTGAGGTAAAAAAACAAATTATAGTCTAAGTTAATATTGTTGGGCCAGGCATCCAAATAATTCCCCTCAATCATTTCTCATTTGAAACATAGTTGTTTCCTTAGGGACAATGGAATCCTTCTATACCAAGTGTGAATAAACCAAGATAAGAATGCCATAGTGCAACACGATGCTAAAGTTAAGGTTTGGTGTTGATTTATGTTTTCTTGAGCCACCCAACTCTTGTTTACCTACTAGATGTGATCATTCAAGGACAAATATCTTATATGTTCTTGAGGAAGGTATCTTAGTGGAAAAAACCTAGGATTATCACCAATGTGACTTTCAAGGGATGTAATTGTACATGAGAAAAATAGTTGTTGACCATTGGAATATGCACCCAATTCCTTCACTATCATTGAATCTATCATACCTTCACTAGTTAGCTTTATGGGAATTCATCACCTATTGTTTGGAATTTTGGAAGGACTAGTTACATGTTTTTATAAGGGATCATTAGATTCATGGGAAGATCAATTAGTTTACACACTACGAGGCTCATCTAACATCACACTGAAAAAATTCTTGTCCCCTTCTCACACTTTTTAAATTCAAGCGAGGAAGATAAATAGAACCAACCATTTTTCAAAATTTAGCAATTCAAGGTATGAGGAGGAGCACCAACCCTTTCTCATATTTTTTCCATTTGAGCGAAGAAGGAAAGAATAATTGGCTTTGTCTCACACTTTTGTAATTAGAATGGGAAGGAAAAGAAGAGG